>JAVDBV010055777.1:5102-17546 GCA_032619315.1 Piper longum
ATATATATATATATATATATATTATTTGTTTGTACAAAAAACCTGTATGAATGACCATATGTATCTCAATGAATATTCCATTGATTATCATTTTTATTTATTTTGGATTGGATAGGTTGCCGCTATTTTTAAAATTGGGAACAGCAAGAGCATACCTGAAATTCCTGATCACATATCGGATGATGGAAAAAATTTTGTAACATTGTGCCTTCAGCGAGATCCATCAGCACGACCTACTGCTGCACAGTTGCTAGAGCACCCATTTGTTAGAGATCAAGTTGCTAAGTTTTCAAAGATCAATGTTACAAAAGAGCTCCATCCTTTTAATGATAAAGTTCTCTCACCGGTGGGTTTATTTAAAACTCTAGTAAAAAAAACTTCTTAATCGTATACTTATCATCATTTCCTAACGTCAATTTTTTCCTTCATAACTGGTGGTTGGTTGAAATTTCTGTCACAGAGAGGAAATCTGCAATCAGATGATGCACATTATAGCAGAAAGGACAGGATTGGATATGCTTTTCCTTTAATGCACCAAAGGTACGTCTCATCCTTTTCTGCCTATCAGTATCACCGATACAATGATTATTCAATAGTAAAGAACATAAAATTCTCTCTGCAGGGAAGAGGTGCATCCAAGAGTGAATATGTCTTTACCGGTCTCGCCGTGTTCAAGCCCTCTCAGACAATTTGGAGCTGGCGCTAACAGAAACTATTTTCTTTCTCCTCCTCATCCAGCATATGCCCCAGCAGGTTCTGGCTTTGATACTTACCCTAATTATCCTCCGAAAAATGCAATCAGTCAAGCGAGAAAACAGAAGGTAAACATTTTTGATGTTCCCTCATTTAAACCACACACCCCGGGTGGATCTCCTCGAGCAATAGACCTGCAAAGTGTGTGTTTGTAATTGTGATCCTTACTAGAGCCGACTGTGAAGATTAATATCAAAAAGCCCTGGAAGATCATTTTTGAGGAGTTAGATCAACGTAGAATTAATTTAAGCTTTTTTAAGTGTAGTCTCTCCGCTTGGTCGTAAATACTGTGAATATCCCAAAAATGAAGGCAGGATATGTGAAACTGGTTGATATCTTCAACCAATACTTTTCTCCCCTCCTTTCTCTACGATCAATTGTATTCTTCTCCTTACATCTTGCCTTCCTAAATGTTTTGTACAAAGTTTTGTGTATCCATATATGTGGCAATATAGTAAATTTGGTGCCCTTAAATCCCTCAACTTTTTGGGCTCTTGAGCGAAAATTTTTTGAGAGCGAGAAAACCGAAGTTTAGAAAATTTACACGTTGTAGTACTTTCTGCAGCTCTGCTCGTCTACCCCGGCCTTTCCCCCAAACAAAATACTAAATCTATCATCGCTGCCTTCGCACGCTAACAAGTCGCTCCCTAGTGGCTGGTAGAGTCACTCCCACGTAAGTGAGTACCCCAGTCATGCTTACACGGCCAAACCTATAAGTCAATATTTTTTCCATCTTAAATACTACTAATATTCAATGCTATCTCTATTAACCAAAAAAAAGAAATGGAAAAAAAAAAACCACCAAGAAAAATATGTACAAGTTCTTCGAACAAATATTTTAATGTCAGTTCGCATCAGAGTTCTGACACTGTTGTATATAATTATAAAAACATGTATCCTTATGTTTTCAAGAAAAAGAAAAAAAGTTCATCTAAAATGAATATTCTTTTAAATCGGAAGTCACATTATCGATGTCCACATCATTCAGGCATTCTTCAGCCGAGAGTGGAGGAAGTTGCCTAGTTTTTCTTTTCAAGTTATGCTTATGCCACTCGCTTTTAAAATGCTCTCTGTACTCTTTCAAATCTCCCACCACTGCATTGCAAGTGCTGCACTTAGTTTGTTTCACCTGCTGATCACCATCATCCCCTTTTGACATGGTCAATCGTTGCATTGTCTCATCCAGTTCTCCCACCACGTTTGATTCCTTGGCAATGATAGGAAGCTCTTCCTGATCTTCGTACTGGTCCACTACTTGAGTATCTCCTTCCACATGAGCAGACACAGCAAGTATTTCCAGTTTTCCTAGTAAATTCCTTATAATTGCATCACAATCGCGAAAAACACCAGGTTCCATTTCACAGATCTGCAACAAATGTAAACCACTTTTTCTTTATCAATTGAAAATCAAATACACTTCGATAAAGTATAAAAAAAATTAACTAGATTTAGTGTGAATTATTGAGATGTAGCATAACCTTAAATTTTTCCTGATTGGAATTCTTTTTTGAACAGATAGTAAACTCACACCTATTAATAATATAATACTTACCATAGATATCTGACTTCCACTTTGGTCTTTGGTTACCACTGTCGCCTTCCAACCCACAATCTTCTCCATCAGAGATGGTAATTGTTTATCAGGAATAGTTAACCTAATTCTCATTGGAGCCCTCTTGATAGGAAAATGTTTATGAAGCTCCCGAATAATTTCCAAGGCCTTCAAAGAGGAACAATCAGTATAAAAGAAACTAAATATAGGCATCAACTATATTGACCAAACTGAGCTTATATATGCATTTATTTTTATTTCTGCTGTTATTAATAAAGAAATGTTACAAAAAATGATGAGGATCCACAGACCAAGGATGTTATATGATTTGCTAATAATAAATAATAGAAAATAAGTGCTCATCTGCATGTAGAGCCAAAAATCATTACTCAAACGGTTTTTGTTTTCATATGGTCTAAACCCAATTATTATACATGTTTTTTGTGTACAGTGGCACCTTTTCTGATTGCCCCTTTTTGTATCCAATTTTTAATTTCCGTATTTCCGACTAATTTTTACATTATATTTCTTCATTTAATTTCTGCATTCGTTATGCAAGTTGTTCTATGGCAGAAATTAAGATTAATTAAATAATGAAAGTACATAGCTAAAGTACATTGGGAATGCAAAAAGAATCTCAAACAGTAGGTATGGCTCAAAAAGAACCAGGGACCAAAAGACAAAAGAGAGAAAAAAGACCCTCAATCAATAAATGATTACTCAGTAGAACATTATATGCAGAAGCTTATACATAAACATCAGAAAAGAGAATCAATTCATCATTGGCATCAATTTTTGGGGTATGCCTAAATGAACTATGGTTATATTAATTGATTATACAGTCACTTTCCCATTTTTCTGAGTATTCTCTTTTTATAATTTTTCTACTTCTATAGAAGAAACAATCACCTGCTTTTTGGAGCTTTTATTAGGATCTACAGCAAAGTGAATCTCATGCATGAGCCGCTCAATCATACTGATTGTATATGGGCGTTGAGTGTCTGGGTTGATAGTCTTCTCCATGACTATAGTAGCAACATCACGAAACTGACTATTAAATTGACTCTCTCGCTCCTTCCCTGCAACTTGTAGCTCTCCTTTCTCCAATATCTGGCACATAAAATACACGCACAATATATCTCCCAGATTCACATATAGTAGATGACTAATTATAGACAATATAGACTTAGGGAACTTAAATCTAACTGGTAAAACATGGAGCTCATATTACTTAGTTATCTCGATTCTCCAATCCTTTTCAACTTCGGACCATAGAACTGATGATGAAAAATACGAGCTACTTTGAGAACTCTTTCCAACTTTGAGACAACGTCAACTAGTTCCGACTAAGCAGCAAACTACATCTAAGTAAAAATTTCTAAACTAAGCATAAAATAGATTGTGGATTTAGTAACATTCACTTCTGCTTACTACATAAATCAGAAAAAAAAAATTTACTCCAGTGACAAAATTTGGCTGTCAAAAAAAAAAAACAGTTTGTCAAAGATCCTGTTCATCCAGTAAACGCCCATAAAAAAATATCATCGTAAAATTCCATTCCAAAAAATGATAACCTTAAGTAGACAAGTTTTCATAGGGAAAAATACTAGCATTAATAAAAATTTGGAAGTGCAGGGATTCAAATCCATGAACACTGCTTAAATTTACTAGGCAGGTGCTCAAGTGAATCTCTAAGAAACTTCTTGAGGTTTTAGGCTAAATAAACCTTACGTGTGCAGCTTCTAGTGGATTTCTCTCCATAAAATTATAACCCAATCACATATTAACTAGTGGCAACAATAAATAAACCCACCTCCAAGCATATTTTCAATTGATCGTCGCTATCAAATGCCTTTCGTAGGTCCTTTGACTTGGCAAGAATTCCTTTCGAAACATTTGAATAAACCGTTTGTGACTGCAAGACTTCATCCAGATCCTTCTCCCTAAATCATTGAGACAAAGGGAAAAAATAAGAAAAGCCTCCAAACTCATTCAAGTTCTCTTGTAAACTAAAAGACAAAGTAAGTTGGGAGGTAATGTCCTCCGACTTGCACTCAGACAAAAAAAAATTGTTGCAATGCCAAGTGTTTTCTACAACAGCATAGGTGATTGTAGCTCATAGTGTTCTCTAAATAGTGATCTCTATTCCCTATGGGCAACATTTGCATATATAATAAGCAAAGCAGTTTGTTTAATTGGCACTCCAATTCCACGTATTACACCCCTGATAAAGTAATATGCAAAGCAGAATCGAAGGTTGCATCTTCTAGGCACGATAAAATTGCATAACAGTTTCGCCCTAAAACTAAACTCCAATGAACAAATGTTAGCAGCAATCTCGACCTAAAGCTAAAGTTTAATCAGCAATGGTGGCAACAATTTCGACCTAAAACTAAAATCCTACCAACAAACGTTGTCAAAATGTTTGACCTAAAACCAAAATCAAACAAGAAATATGCAAAGCAGAATCGAAGGTTGCATCTTCTAGGCACGATAAAATTGCATAACAGTTTCGCCCTAAAACTAAACTCCAATGAACAAATGTTAGCAGCAATCTCGACCTAAAGCTAAAGTTTAATCAGCAATGGTGGCAACAATTTCGACCTAAAACTAAAATCCTACCAACAAACGTTGTCAAAATGTTTGACCTAAAACCAAAATCAAACAAGAAATATGCAAAGCAGAATCGAAGGTTGCATCTTCTAGGCACGATAAAATTGCATAACAGTTTCGCCCTAAAACTAAACTCCAATGAACAAATGTTAGCAGCAATCTCGACCTAAAGCTAAAGTTTAATCAGCAATGGTGGCAACAATTTCGACCTAAAACTAAAATCCTACCAACAAACGTTGTCAAAATGTTTGACCTAAAACCAAAATCAAACAAGAAATTGCAATTCAAAGGTGAATTCGGTCGGGGCGATATTACCCCCAAATGTGGGAACTTACACCCCAGAACGCCATGAAAGAACTTTGTTCTTGTAGCAGGCGATCTCAAACCTCATCCCCCTTTTCTTGAGACGAACCACGGCAACGTTCGTCAGCCGCTTCTGACCAACTGGCTGCACCAGCGTCATCGACATCTCCCTCTTCCTCCCCCAACCACCGCCACACAGCAAGTCCGTCGGCCGCACCACCCACGCGAGGGATACTACGGACTTGGAAAGAGACCGGTAACCTTCTCCGACCTCCGCCGGCGAAACTTGGTGACGGCGGCGGCGATTCAGAGGAAGAAAGAGACCAAGGGTAGGAGAATTTGGGCCGATGAGCGCAGGCCACCACCGCAAGTGGGCCTCGTGAATTGTTGGGCCTCAACTTGTGCGTGCGCCAGCTTAGCTGATAATGAGGGTTTTTTTATCATAATATGATATTATCTTTCTTTAACTTGATTAAATTACTGTCATCACCGTATGACTGACTATCCTTATGGTCTATGTATATTTTTTTAACCATGATAGTTACATAGTCTATATTGCCTCTGTAATATCAGCTAAAGTTAAATAGTTGATACTAATTTTTCTTAATGAGGTATCCATATCATCGTAATTATAGTCATTTGGTTCGATTCTCAACAATTTTTGTTACCCAATATTATCCTATGAGAGAAAATGCAGAGAAAAATTATCAATGTGAGGGTTTGTTTAGAGATGCTGTTTGTGCTTTACAACTAGCTGGTGTTGTTGGCCATGCTTGGATGGTGCAACGAGTTTTGTATTGTCCAGCGTTTTGATATTCAAAAATTCGGCCAAACTTTAAGATCAGGAAATAAACTTGGATAATTTTCGCGTTCTTTGTTTTTTTTTAAAAAAAAAGAAAGAAAAATTTTTTCGTCTTAACTCTGAACTTGCTTCAAATTTCGTCAAATTACACCCTCCCTTATAGATTAAAACCTTTTAATATGAACGAATCCGACGTGCTTGCAACGATTTTAGTGGGTTGAGTTTGAAAACAAGAGGGAGGATGTTAGAGAAATGAAGATGAGGAAACCCAAAATATAATGGGATAGTGGTAAACTAAGGAATAGAAGGCAGCTTTAATAGCGCCTACTACAAAGTGTTCGAATGAATTTCAACCGAGAGAGAACCATGAGTATCAGATCTCAAGGTCGATTCATCCAACTCATAAGCAGGTCATTGAATATAAAGACAATACAACCAATTTCATTCAGAAGTAATGCAAAAAAACGCCATACTCTAGTATAAGTTCTACAGAAAAAATCACCAATTACGAAATGCATCATATATCCATTGCCAGCTACAGTCTGGGCACGCATCGGTTGGCTTCTACGACGAATTGCACCAAAGATGTAATCTGGGGATATGAATTACTGTAACCTACTACAGACATCAGGTCGATGATTATGTGTTATAGCAAACCAAGTAGTAACAAATCCCAAATACAACTTCGACATTATCCATTGACAAAAATTGCATACCGAGTATGGCTCAGTAGAAAATGATCAAGTCTTCCACGCCTCTCAAAAATTCACCTTCCACAATTATCAAGTCAAGTTGTTCTGCACGCCCATGATAGCAATACTTATATATACAAGAAACCGGCATAGGTTTAGCAAACTAAGAGAAACCAAAGAACAAAACTCATCTCCATGCAGAAGCCACAATCAGTATCTTATTCTCCCATCCGAAATGAAGTGCCCCACCTTCTTCCATGACCTTATACCGGTCACAGTAAGCTTTTAACAAAGGTCTAATGCTTTGCATAACATTTGAACGCAAAGAATAAGCAGAAAATCCAGCCATGGTCATCCGTGCCCTCCATTTACCTGCCACTTCGTACCTCTCAATCCTATCAGCCCCTTCACACGCCACGATGTTCACAATGTCCCGAGCAAGACAGTGCCTCTCCACGTTCATCCTGTCTGGGCTCTCGCGCGGAAGAGTTGCATCAAGCGACTCAAAAACAGCCGAGTAATAGTTATACACTTCCACAAACCTCGGAAAAAAAGGAGCTGTGTTAGTGTTCACATCTTGCTCAACCACTGTGACAAGCTTTGGCTCTAGACTTTTCACCATACGGAGAAGTCTGTCCTGCTGATTCACAGTAGAAACACTCTCATCAGGCATGTGATGAAGCTGGAATGCAAAATTAACCACGAGTGCTTCATTAGGCTGACAACCCAAGGTGGATGGGGTGACTTCTCCAGTCTCTGCAGCTACTGCTCGGAACTCAAATGGAACACCCAATGCCTCAGCAAGTTTCTCCAACCTTTGCCCAATTATTTTTAGTCCCCCAATTGCTCGTTGAACAGTCTCAGGATCATCCACTCCAGTCATTCTCAAGAATGGAGGCCCACCAGGCCGAGATGCAAATGCTTGTATGAGTGTTATGTATTGGCTTCCCTGGTTAATGTCGAAGTCTATAATATGAACACGCTCATCAATTTTAACTGCCTCCAGTATGGCTTCATTCGCCGCCATAAAACCAAACTTAAAGCAAGGGCAGATCTCAAATAATATTTGCATTGCCGAAAGGCGGTCAGAGGCAGGTGGCTCTTTACATCGCAGAGCTTTGTATATTCCTTGACCAGAAGCAGCCATTCGAGCAGCAAGGCCCTCCACCATGTATGCTGCAATCCTTTGTGGAGGATCTCCCTGAATTGAGACAGTTTGACGAAGCTCATTGATCAATGTTGAAGCTCCCTCCATGTTGCACTCAGATATTGCAGCAGCACAGTCAAAAAGTAACTGCTTTGGAGTACGAGGTACTACTCTGCTACTTAAGCTACAAACATTTGAATCAGAGGAAGATGACTCTTTTGGTGAGTTTGGAAGCAGTAAGTCCGTGATGTGGTCGGCCCATTCCCCATCGACAATCATTCCTTCATCTGAGTCAAACAGATCTTCTATGTTATCATCTAAGAGAACCCTCTCCAGTTCTTGCAGCTTGAACCTAATATCCTCTTCTTCATAACCCAACTCCTGTTTGGGGCTTCCCATATCTAGCTCTGAAAACTGATCGAGGGGTAGATTTCTAGTTGCAGAACATGTGGTATCGCAAGAACTTTGAGCAGTAATGGAAGAACTTGACAGGGACACATGCCGATAAGGCAAGGAATCTTTAGACTGATAGGCAGGTCCTGAGATGGGAATATTCATTGAAGGATGAACATACTTCAACATACCTTCTGAGGAAGAGGATGAATGCTGCTGGTCGTAGAATGAAACAGGCCCATATTTGCCTGTTCTCTTATCTGATGTAAATAATTGAGAGGATGATATGTTGCTAGGGTCAGTATAAGAGGCTGAGGACGAATCAAGAGATCTAACTAAAGACATGGTTGCTCATTCAAACGCAGACCTGTTTAGGAAAAAAAAAAAGTAGTCGTAGTTAATCTAATTATAATGGTGATTCAATGTGATCATAATGGAGTTATAAACCTGGAAGCAGAAGTATGCAATTGTTCAAATATTAACTGAAACAAACGAATGAGCAAATGTAGCACAGTAAGGACCCTCAAAATATTTATCAATGTGTTAAGCAGTAAAATACAAGGTTGATATTAAATGAATTTCAGGATAGCAAGCGGTTTAAAGAAAGTGCAGATTAACAAAAAAGAAAAAAAAAGAAAACTTTGATCTACTACATATTTTATTTGATAGAACCACCACTGGTTGAATTAGACGATTCATATAGCAAGATGATCCCATATAATAAATAAAAGAGAAAGCATCTTCACAAGTAAAAATATTTCAAGAGAGCATGCATAAGTAAACAACAAGAATTAATGAATTCAACTGCCATAATACAACAAAAAAAATTTCACATAAATGATCATCGTCATGTCTGAACCATTGCAAACTGATTATTAGTCAAAGTGTTGATTGGCCACACAAAATACTAGAATTTGACTGTAAATGATAGCTCCTTTGTGCGAAAGAGAAACGGAGAACATATAAGGACTCGACGTGACAGCATCACTGCTTTTTTCTTTGTGGTTATCACCCATTACATTTCATGAACTAACCTAACAATAATCAGAAGAAAATTTCAGGAAAGCATGTGGAAAAATCTTTGTACTATAGCAATAAATATTACAGTGTGAATAGATAAAAATTAAATACACACAGGTCAGCAGACAAAGTAGTTTACTTGTGCCACAAACAGATTAATACACAGTGCCATCAAGCCTGACCCATAGAAAGATGTACACAGTGCCATCAAACCTATGCGAATCCTGTAAACAATCATAGGCTGCGCATATTTTCTGGATTTCTGCTATCGGGCTCTTTGCAAATGACATCATATCGGCAGCAAGACACTATGTTGAGGCATGGTAATTGACAGACAAATATCTCAGAGTGGGATGACGTTTATCAACAAGTACAAAAACAATTTTTTATTAGTTACCCCAAGTCTAAAAGTGAATTCAGAACCCATTTTTCACTAGAAGGACGGTAAAGATGAATCTTCACCAGAGATCAATTTCGTACAATGAATCTCCAAGTTATGTATCCACAATCAAAATCATTAACACATTACTTCCCGTAATTTTTTTAAAAAGAAAAACATACAGCACATGAATTGTTCTGGTAACAAAAATGAATAATAATATTTAGACTTGGCATAAAGAAGCAATATTTCTATAAACTACACAAATAAATGAAAAAAAATAATAGAAGGCACAAGGATTTAAAGCAAGTTAAGCCACCAACAGGCAATCGCAGAGAATCAACTCTTAACTCAGCAAAAATTAGGATCTACAGTGACCATGATCTGGCCTCGGCCGATCTAAAAGGAAAACACACCAATCACTATTTATCTCTGCCAAACAAATCAAGCAAAGACATACCAAGATCAGATGTAACTAGGAAGATCATCCATCAAATACCAAGCAGCCCCAAGGAATTAAGAGACCCCCCAAGCAGATAAAGCCGACAAAGAGGCTAATAACCATAACCCTCACAAACGACTGCCAACTCAGAAACCAACATGAAAGCAAATGATAATTTCTACGCGTCCTATCTACTTTAAAAACCTGCAGTCAGTGGGCGAATTTGGTTTGGGGGAGAAGCAACAACACACAAGAGTTTAAAAAAAATCATCATAATACAGATGGCGTTTAGGAGAAGAAAACATCAAGAATAGAGAACTAAGATAAAGACCCAGTCACCCAGCAAACAAGTAGTCAATAAGGAGAGATCAATAGTTCCAACCTTTTGGAACTCTTTCCGGGGAATGATCCCATGAAAACTATTTGATTAGTCATAGAAACTAAGAAAAACCATGCTGTCTAAGACTGGCATCAACTCCCATGAAAAAACGCCATATTCTAGCAACTACTTTTTAGAGATAAGAAGGAAGAAAAAAACAGCCAAAAGAAATGTGAAAGGCATCAAAGAAAATGGAAGTTTATTGATTGTACCAGTGATTGTAAAAAGTGGGAAGAGCCCGGGAGCACCAACCAGGAAATGGAAGCTTCCCTCCACTACGATCCCCATTCGCTGTCGGAGTGGTGGTTGGGACTTTTAGCGTCTAACCGGTGCTTGTTCGTCGTCCCTTGTCAACTTCCAAATCTGTGGGCAACCAGCTTCATTGCAGCTGACTCTTGTGACGGCAGAATCCTGTCATCTAACGGCGACAATCAAATATATTAAAATAACATATATCACGCGGGAGAAAAGTATTATAGCATATTATTATTATTATTATTATTATTATTATTATTATTATTGTTATTATTATTATTAGCATTTTATAATGTAGGTTTTCTTTTCCATAATTGCATTTGATCCATATATATAATGTAACTAGTCAAGAATTTGTACACGATATAGTCATATTTAGTTCTGATAATATTAAAAACATCTATATCTATAAATAGGCAAGATACATACTCTGATTTTATACAAATTTTTTTGTTAATAATGAGATAAATTACAAATATATTATATTGTACAGACAAATTATAATTTTAATTAAATGATAAGATAATTATAATAATTTGTTTTATTTTATTTTTTGTAAAAAATTAAATTTTAACTCTCTTTTTATTAATAAGAGTAAATTTCATTGAAGTATATATTATAAAATTTAATATTACTTTATTAATCTCATAGCATAATAATTATTAATAATAGTGTTGTGAAAAAGGCCCTTATCCACTTAAAAGGCTTCCATTTCTTAAAACTTAGGAGGCCACTCACCCGTGGTTAAGTGACACTTGGTTTGTCTAAAGATTGGGCCCATTTATTAATCAACTAAATTCTTGACTAGGTCAGAGCCGGGTAAACATGATTGCATTTAGGAAAGCCTTCTTAGGTATGTAAAAACTAAAAATGTAGAAGAAAAGCTCGTAGAAAAATATAATATTTTTCTAGGTCTATTTATGGTTTGTGAAAAGAATAAAGAATATTTATGCAAGAAAACAAAAAAAAAGAAGGAAATAGTTTTTCAATAATTTCTCTCGAGTATATGGATAGAATATATATATATATATATATATATATATATATATATATTATTTTATACTTCCCCTTATTTTCTCACATTTTTTAAAGTAAAATGATTGTGATGAGATTTTTTAATGGAAAGTAGTTTTTTATTTTATATTTTCTTGTAAACCAAATAAGGAAAAATATCAAAATAATACCCTTATTGTAACGATCTAGTCAAAAGTGTAACATAATGGACTATATCAATAAGATCTATTCCCAGTAGATATTAGATATAGGACCTAGTTCTCACAAATTCTTATACTTGCTTGTAGGCCTGTTACTAGCCCCAATCCACAACCTTTCATATTAAAATATTTCGTCTATCTCAAAAATTCTTATATTTGACCTGTTGCTAATCCTAACCCAAGACCTTCCATAGCCCGTGACTAAGAGCCTAGCCAACGTCCGTAGCCAGCCGACCATCTAACACGGAAGCAGGTCGTTTTGATACTATTTATAACGAGTCATCTCTCATACGTCATTTGTTTAAGATGGTTAACTAAAGTTAAAAATCTATAATCCATTCTCACTTATAAACAAGATTTTCTCCTAATAAATATTAGATGTAGGATTATATTAAGAAATCTCACACTTGTTTTGGACTTTATCATACACATTCTTCATATAAATTTATTTTATATATATATATATATATATATATATATATATATATATATATATATAT
>JAVDBV010055780.1:0-22486 GCA_032619315.1 Piper longum
AAATTTTAGTCCTTGAATATATATATATATATATATATATTCAAGGACTAAAATTTGGAAAAAATATTATTCAAAATGCTTTAATTGAGAGTTGAAACTCAAAGACCTCCCTGGCATATTACCATAATATAGTAAATTAATGATCTTCTACGTTGATACATACCATTTGATACTTCCTCTGTTATTGCTCAAGACCAAACCCACAAGATTAATTGGCAACTTATGAAAAGTCACCCCTATCATAAAGCATTTTAAACCTCTAAAGTCTACTCACGTATTAATGCAGGTATTCGAGTACTACAAAACAAATAGTTAGAAATATAAATTTGTTGGTATAAAAATGTAGTCATAACTTTCAATAAAAATGGAAGGTAGAGCGAGGGGGGGAAAGGTGATTAAATATACGGTTAATGAAGTTCAAAATCCATGCATGCACCATGAATTGTACCAAGCAATATGAGAGGTCATTGTCTCAGGGACCCATGGCCCATGCCACTGGCCATGCTCCTGTCTATATTATCTGTCATTGCTCATAACATTTGGGCCCCATCTTTGCCTTCGTCTTCTTTGTGCAAAGAACCCAAATGAATATGAACTTGGATGGGGCACAGATAAACTTACCAACAAGATTAAATGTATGAAATTTATCTTAGCTTCATGAAAAGAGGAATTTGGAAAATGCCAAAAATGGTACAGTTGTTGTAGATGAAGGGATGAACTACCTTTGAATCTCTGCTAAAATCGAATTATTCAAGGCATGGATCACTGATGAAGACAAACCTTGAAATTTAGTTCTCCAAACTTCCATTCTTTGTATTGACTTATAAATTCCAAATTGGGTTATAACCAAACAACTGATTAATGTGTCATTTATAGGTGATTTTCATGAATGCAGACCAAGAACAAGTACACACAATGGTATATACAATGGCCCTTCGTTGATTTTAATGTAAAATAAATGACTATGGCCATACTGGGCAATTGAGGAAGGCACACTCTTACACTGTTTCAAAGACCAAGCTGAAAGATAACTTAAATAGAGCAACAGAACCATGCTGGCAGTAAATTAAGATCCAATGAAATGTGGCAGGACTGCACAATGTTTAAATTTATCTGCCCACTTAGATAGTTGGATGGTGTTAACAATGATCTATGAAGGTTTTAAATTAGCTTTGAAAAAAAAATATGAAGGTTTTAAATTATCGGACGATTGCAAGCATGTCATCTATTGATTAGGATTGACACAACCGAGAAACCATGTAATGTATTTAACATAGTTTTAAATACCGTGCTCGTGACTATATCGGATTTATAGTTAATATAGGGTACATTTGATTCAACCGGATAGACCAGATTAAATTATATTTTAAAATTATAAATAAAATATTTTATAAAATATTAAAAATATATTTTATCATTTATATTTTATTAAATACCGATTAAAATACTAGAAGTTTTAACAAAAACTAAAATTTTACCAAAATTTCATTCTAAAGAACCTAGTACCGATTAGAATGGTATAAAAGCTTAAACCATACTAGAGATAACCATATAATACAAAAGGAAATTTAAACTTATGAAATTTAGTAACCGTAGGGTTAACAAAATCCTTCTTTTACTTCCTATCTTAATTTAAAAAAAAACCGGGGACATGAATCCTAAATGACGTTAGATCTAATTGTATATATGGCAACATTTAAATTGCCGAATGCCTTAATTTCCTGACTATAAGATTAATAAATGATTATGAAAATGCACTTGCATTACTTCAAATGTATTATTCACTTTGGAACATTATATTTTCATCAAAGAGTCGATCAGAGTTCCATGATTTGAGCTAAGCTCAAGACACAAAGTATACCAAAAATTGAGGAAGAAAAGGTAACTACCCTGGGCTTTTAGACCTTTGGCATCGAGCTACATAAAACAAAAAAACAAAAGAATTCGTAATGTTTTTTGTTTTAAGTTTTTTTTTTTCATAATGTTAGTACAGCCAAAAGAATACATGCCATCGTCGGAAGATCATATCATCCTTGCTCGTGACATCGATTATCTTGAATGGTAAAAAGAAGAAGACTAAAAATACCCAACTTCCAATAAAGACTTCAATCCTCTAGCACAAGAAGATGACAAATACCCATAAATATATAAGCAGCCCATTGCTTTTAACACAGCAGCAACGTGCCCTATGAAAGAAAAATGTTTATGTAAACTGCACTTTGAAAGTGGGTATATTCACCAAGGTTAATTATGAAATGTTTTAGCCAAAGACAACCCACTTACATGGTAACTGCTCACACTTACATGCCTAAGACAGATGCTTAAAACAACTGGTAAATGCGATGACCACCACAAAGGTTAACATATATATATATATATATATATATATATATTATGCGATTATATAAATGCCAAAAACTTGAGCCTTAAAATGATCATGTAGGTACTGTATATCGAAAGTGATAATGCAATTGAATTGTTTAGCAGAGTAAGCTCGATCACCACTTTGCAACTTGCTAATTAGCATCTTTGTTTGGACCAAAAGGAGATAGCAAGACAAAAGATGAGAGCTGTTCTTCACTTGTGTGCTGTAATAGATTAAGCAACTGAAGGATCCAAAGGTATACAAAAGGATAAATTTGGCCTAAAAGATCATTTAATTGTATTTGACTACCCTCCATGGTGCATACGATAACTGTAGATCCCCAACAAACCTTTGGCTCAGAGTGACAAAATCTAACTCAACTCTTAAAACAGTAATGCTAAAGGAAAGTCATTGACAAAATAATATGGTAACTGGTAAGGGAAGACCCAGTTCTTACTGGTGCATATCATGACAGACGCAAGTTTTCAGCTTTCAATTCACAAAACTAAGTAGCAGAGAATGGAAGGATTAAGATCATGATTTGCAGTACCAAGAATTAAAGAACTTCAAAAAGGGCAGATTGAGGATGAGGAAAGGGAAGAGCATACCCCCATTGTGTTCTCTCATCTTTCTCTGCTTCACGGGAATTGAAATAATGGTAGTGTGCCCCCCTCAGGTTTAGAGAGTACACAGTGCCTGGCTGTATTGCATGTGAGGCCGTTGTGGCTCCATCCCCTGCTCCTCAGTAGCATTAGAGACAGGCACATAAGTAGAGAGAAGACAAACAAGAGAGGGATATAGAAAGAGAAGAGGCTCTTTCTTTCTTTATTTTCCTTTTGGTGCCCACAAAACCAACTGGCAGTTTAGATACATTTGCAGCGGGAAAAATAAAATCAAGAGGGGGAAGGGGTAGGAATGAGGACAAAAGAGCCGTGAGATTTTGGTTGGGATTCGGGCCTTCTCATTTGTGTAACTGAGGAGAAGAGGAAGAGGGGATACCCTTTTAATTTCAGTTCATTCTATAACTAGTGAGCAGAAGAGAGTGATTCCAATTTCATTTTTTGTTCATTCTATATCTGAGGAGAATAGAAGGGATTCCAAGAGGGGTGGGCATCGAGCAGGAGAGGATGGAATATAGGAGTGATTGTGAGTCTGGTTGGACCATGTATCTGGGCCAGTCTGCTCAAGAACGAACTTCTGTTTCTGCAAGAAATGATGCCACGGGTGGATGCTACCAGGAAGAAGTAGACGTAGAGGATTTGTCTATGGTATCTGATGCCTCTTCCGGACCTCCGGTGTTTCATGAAGAAGAGGAAGAACAAAACTACAGAAAGGAGAACGTGCAGCAGAAAAATGGCCAGTGGAAGAAGATACAAAGGAAGGGTAGAGAAAGGCATGATACAGTGTTAGATGATACAGCAAGCTCTCATGCACTGGGCTTCTTTAAGGTGAGTATAGGCAAAAACTGGGTTGTCCTCAATTCAAGACATACCAATACTGTTATATCTCCTAGTATCTCATCTTCTTTGCTATTGCCAAGTTTTTCCCTCCTGAATCCTTTTTGCATCTACAGGCTGGTAATCTTGGAGTCACCAAAAAGAATAAATCAGTAGAGAATGTTGTAGACTTCTCCATGGGATTCTCCTTCACCGACTACAAGGTTTTCCCAATAAGATTTTCGATTATGACAATTGGCTAATGTGTATTATTTTTGCACCAGTACTAAGTTCTTGCTCTTCGAAATGAACATTCTCATGCAGGGGGAATCCGCTTTCCAAGAGCAATATTCTCACTCACAGATACCTCCTGGTAAAGAAGCATCTGCAAAACCAGTTGAGTAGTTTTGTTCTTTAAACTCAGGACTATTTGATAAGAGACAAAACATTTGCTGCCGGGTTTGGCTTCCCAATGCCGATAACTTTTCTTTATGAATATTGTTTTTGGTAATAGGTATGCAAGAAAGAGAGCAGGAGGAACAAGATGTGATCATGTTCTTTTGTCATCTATTCCCTCCCTTCTAATCGCAATCTTCCCACTTTCCTGTAAAGTATTTCCTGTGGGGGAGTGCTGGAGCCTCGAGGGATTTTGGGTTTTTTTATGTCAGCCACTGCAGTTGGGAACAACTCCCCGAGCAAATAAAAATAATTATTTTTTGTTTTATACACTTGAGACGTAATCTGCCCAATGGCATCTTCTAGCGTCATACCCTTTCACTTGAACCAAACTCGTCTAGTTTAACATCTTCACTCATCAAAATAAAAGCATGATCGTTATCATTCATGTAACAAGCACACTACGACGACATTGCTGGAATAATGCAAATGCTGAACAAATGCTACATTTTGAGCATGAACAGTATCTTATCTAGATTTTCGTTTTAACTCAGCAAGAAACATAAAATAATGCATGAACATGTCCCGCATGTCCAAATGATATTTTAAAGAATTCGCAAAAAGCCCTTGGTCTAAAATCCCGTATTACTTCTAATTATATTCAATAAAATCAGCAGATATACTCCTGCAAAGTTTAAAGTCATAGATTAACCTTTTCACAATTTCATTTTATGGGGAACTGTCTATTTAGCAAGAGGTGGAATACTGCCAGCAGGGTACAAATCATAAGGTGGCCAAAGCTGGTAACACATCCACATTTCTCACATGACAAAATCACATGAAGATCGGATGCTGATGCATCAGCATCATCAAATAAAAGTCTGTTAGTTATAATTCATCCATAAATAGAAGCAATCCAACAACTCTTTATTGCAGCCATCAAAGAAAATAACAAATACAGCTTCTATTCCAACCTCCACACAGAATTGCTACTCACATTCATTAACATTCAAATAAATATAGGACCGTAATAATTTTATCAAAATATAGCTGTAGAAACGGAAGAGTAGCAAGATAACAACCAGGAACTTGACCAGTAGTTAAGATTGATAACTGAAAATGGATGATACCTCAAAGTAGGGTTCCTTTAGTGGTTTTCGCTTCACCTTGTATTTTGTTTAAGTGCTTGTCAGGCAACTAAACCATTTCTCCGTTTGTTTTTTATGAAATGCGAAAAGCGAAAGAGAATATGTAATTTTTATACCTCTGGAAGCGACAATGTCAGAGAAATAGATGCGATCCATGTCCCAGACGATGTGGACAAGCCTCCTAATGTACTGAAGATTCTTGCTTATCAGTATCCTAATTAGTTGATGAGCAGTTGGGGAAAAAAAAAAGAAAGATTAGCAATTGTGTATAAGACCTGTTTGGAAAATGAAATGTCGGCAGTAATGTTGATTTCTGAGGGAGAATTTAAGCCAGAGATCCTTTGTTTCAAACCCCTCCCGATCCAGAAGAACAAGCACATTAACTTCTATCCGATTTCACAGATTGGATCCACCCACTTCTTTATTAATATACTTCTGCTCCCTCCAATGCTGTCTGTCTTTGAGGCACCCATAAATTTAAACCTCTCCAATATATTAACTTGCTCCCAATCAAACTTTTGTCTCCTTAAGAGGGGCTTCGCCTTGCACGTGAAAATATGAAACATTTCGGAATTTGGGATGCAAAACACATTACTGTTAGTAAACTAACATTAAACGAATGACCTGGCCGCTTTTGTCTTCCTCGAGGAAGTAAAACCTTCGCTCAGATTTCCATTATTCTCCTAAATTTAGAAGAAGAAGGAAAAAAAAGCCTCTGGAAAGTGATGATCTGATTAGGGAGGTAAATCATGGAACAAACCATTCAAGATGAAGGCCGCTGATCATCCCTTCAATGTCAATGCTTGATAAAAATGTGGCCCTATGGTCCTGAGTCAGTTTTGCACCCACCCATGTGTCTGGGCTGTGTACACTTGCACAGAAACACAGGCTCAGAAAACTGTAAATGCTTCTTAAGTCCTGCCTTACTGCCCACCATCATGATGGATCAGAAGCTAGAGAGGGGCATGGACTCGAAAAGCTGTTGCTTTCAACTGCCCACATCTCTGATTTTTTGTTTTTCTAATGGGATTAAAGATGAGAAGAGACCATCTCTGTTCGCTCTCCACTGTTCTAGTCATCCCCCACCCCCATCTTAACTGTAACATTGCTCGCTGAGCATGCTCCCACAGAGTGTGACATCATAAGTCCAATCCCATGTCTAGAAATGGGCCACTCAGGTCCTTATCTCTTCCTCTCACTCCTCTCACTTCTATGACTAGGAACTGGTAATATGCATATGGTTATGATACAAACCTGCATCTGGCAATTGGCATGTGCTCCAGATGGCATGCGTGCTTGCAAGAACATGGTTGATCTTCCGATGCACTTAGAGCTTAGGAATTGCATCTTTATTGAACTAACCAAATACTCGTGAACATTTTCTTTTTTTCAAACCAAAAGTTATAACATGCAAACCAAGTAGCTTTCCAAAGGGAAAAATCTATAGCTCGCTTAGTCTTTGATCTCAAATTTTCACATATTCCACAATCCACACACATTAACCATGTATTGAGACTTACCAAAAGCTATAGCTAACTTCGTTTTTCATCTCAATACTTTTGCCTCCTCTAACATTTTTTCATCCTCTTCTTCCCACCAAAAAAGTATGAATTTTCTGGTTTCTGAGTATGAAGAGCAAGCATTTGATCAAAAAGAGTGCTACGGATTTCTACTTCGTACCCCAAATAGTCACAATTTCTCAATCTGCCGCAAAAACCAAGAAGAAATCGATGCAGAGCCCGTGCGCCTTCCCCCAATAGAGCCCAAACTCGCCCACGGAGTCTCCAACACTGGCGATAAAGAATTGGCCTTGGTCCATCTCGACGGCGAGGAGCTCGTCGCTGGTTATCGCGGCAACGAGGAACCACTGAGATCGAGGTCTCGGCGAAGCAGGGGTGGCCGGCGATTCCGTCGGAGGTCATGCACCGCGGCCGCCGTCAATGTCGCCGCCGACATCGCCGGCTGCTACGCCGCCGAGGGAGAAGAAGGGGGTTCAGGGTTTTGGGGATTTTTTTGGAGGGAAAGTAAGCCCATTAAGAAATTTAAATCGTGTTGTAGGCCCATGAGGTTGAGGCCCAGCCCACAATTGTCTAGTGGGCTAGGGCCTTGTGAATTGGGATTTCATTCATCTGGTCTTCTATAGGAAATGCTTAATTATATTTTCCATAATTTTTTAGTTTTAAATTTAAAAATAAAATAAAACATGTTTTTATGAGTATCAAACGGTCTCTTGCAGCCTTAATCCATTGGTTAAAAGTTCTATTTCTGCTAATAGTAATAATAATCATGATAGTAATAATAATAATAATAATATCTAATTTGATGTGTGCGAAACATGTTTAGTATATAATTATCAATTTCATCAATTGAAAAATTATTAATTAAATAAAAAATTTGTTTCGGGAAAAAATTAAGTGCACAATGGTTTAACTACTTTGTAAGTGGAATTCAATCACAATAAATATAATTTATTAATTACAACTAATAGTGTTTTATATCCGATAATTAGTCAATTTATATAATTATTGTGTAGACTTTTTCTTCCGAGTTTATTAGGCCGACTTTATAATCAATACCTCATGTGATTAATGGGAAATTTAATTTTTTGTACAAGTTAAAATGGAATCTATTTTTTTAAGATTTTATGGATAAATTTTAATTTTATAAATATGTTATTTTATTTGTATAACAAATCAAAAAATAAGTGTGAAATTGAAGTTAAAATCCCATTTATACCCTTCCGTTACACTTTTTCTCTCCGACCAGTTTTTTACCATCCCTCCCAAGCTCGACCAAGCAGTGGCGGCGGCATGGAAGACGCCTTCGCCAGATCCGTCTCCGAGGTACGCTCCTATTCCCCTCCCTGACCGCAATTTCGATTCATTTGCCGCAAAAAAGTTCGAATCTTTTGAGCTCTGGATCGCCGATTCTGGTTTGTTTTGAGTATAATGGCCGTCGAATTTTTGTGGGTGTGTGCGAATTGTTTGTTAGGTTCTGGATGCGTTCGGGGTGGACCCAACCAGGGGGCTCAATGACACCCAGGTAAGGCGAGTTCATGGATTTCAATTGGTTTGCATGTTTGATTCGCATGATGGTCTCTTCGTGGTTAATCTGAGATAAACAATGGTGTTTGTGCAGGTGGCGGAAAATGCTCGAATATATGGAAAAAATGGTAAATTTTGGAATTGTGGTTGTGGGTTTACTTGAATGTTGTTGTATATGTCGATATTGGACTCCCTTGTAAGTAGAATCATTCTATCAATTGCCCGATAGCTGTATGCAGTATCTCAATCTCTGTTATTAGCTTCGTTAATAGTAAAATAAGGTGGGTAGAATTTGAATCAATCTGTTTCCATCTGTGATGGCTTTGATCCATTGATTATGCGACTCGGTTGTGTAAGAATTGGTGAAGAGGCTTTACTTCGGAAATGCTATGAATATAATGTGGGCTACATTTACTGAAGTACCTAGATTTTCGCTGTTTTTGTCTCCTTTGATTCATTATTGTTTCTTTTGAATTTTTTTTTGCATGTGATCCTCCTGTTCAGAGCTGCCCCAAGAAGAAAGTATGTTTCTATCCTCATTTATTCTGAATTTGTTACCGTCTGTTCTTCAATTGCTTATATATTTACTACCATTGTAACTTTTTAACAAATTGTTGGCTATCTGTATTTCTGTGCAAGGAATTGAGTTCAATTATTATTTTATTTTATTTTTCAAAAAATTGATAATCCCATGGTAGTGCTTCAATTATTTTTGAGTTGGATTGAAAGCTTACCTTCTGGTTTCTTATAGTCTTTGAGCAAGACTTGCTAGGAGAAGAGTTGGCCTGGATTTAGGCTATAAATTTGAAAGAAGTAAAATTGACTAAAATGGTTACAAACCACGATCTTAACTTGCTGTTTTTTTTTACATTAATCATGCTGCTTCTGAGCATGTTTAATTTTTTTGATTTGTGGATGAAAGCAGTTAACATTGTTTTTTTTTTTTTTTTGTGAAAATGTGGTCAATGAAGGTCACCAAGGAGGACAGGTGATGAACAGAGCATTATCTGTTTTTATGTATTTGCTTATTTTTATTAGCTTGTCTACCTGCTTGTTTATTCTACTAAAATCAGCTTGAATTTTTTTCTACTCTCTGGTCACATATTTATGATGTTGAATACTTTAATATAGTTGTCTGACATGTGAGAACTATCATATATCTCAACAATCACATCTATTCTTTTTGCAGGCACTCCATTTTGGAAATTAGTTTTGAAGCAGTTCGATGATTTGCTTGTTAAAATATTAATTGCAGCAGCGGTTATTTCATTTCTTTTGGCTTTGGTTGATGGTGAAACGGGTCTATCTGCATTTTTGGAGCCCTCAGTGAGACTCTTATTATTTTTTATGTTCCATTCATATATTTTAAATCACAAAATGAAGTAGATATGCTGTAGCAGTTTATGGTTGAACTCTTGTCGTATCATCACCTTATCCCATCAACACTGGTTGTTGCCTGAATTTGTTCGTAACCAATTATTTGCTTCCTCCTTTTAATTGACGACATAAAACTGTGCAAAACAACGTAGCAAAGTTATGTGCTGGATGCCTTTTCCTGTCACAACCATCCTTTTACTGGCAAAGATGTCTTACTCTTTAAAGCTACTGGAATGATGGTAAAAAGTGTCTCAAAAGGATTTTTAAGTTAAAGAACACATATTGTATGGGTTGAAATTTATAATAACAAGGGAGTAGGTGTACGTGTAAGAAAACAACAGTCAAATTTGGTTTATGTTGACAACTATTGGAATGGCATCAACTTTTGACGCCAGAAACATGATGTTCAAAGCTTATGTTTATGATGAAGTAAACCTAGTTTAGGTCTTTTAAGCGTAATCAGGCATTTTTTTAGTTTTTGGAATGCTGGCTTTCACTATGCCATTACTTTTAGAATGAAATTTTGGTGCTTTGAAAATGAAAACTGCAGCAGCATTAGCACATACCTCTCTCTTATGGTGGCAGTTGTGCCACATCCACGTCATGTGCTTGATGATTGTTAAGCTTACTTTTTGTTGATTATATTATTGAAAAATGTGGTTTAGCAGAAAGCTTCTTCCATGCTGGTCTTTTCTAGCGAATCTTGTCATTAGAGTTATGTTTTTTTGACAGGTAATCTTGATGATATTGGCTGCAAATGCAGCTGTAGGTGTAATTACAGAAACAAATGCGGAAAAGGCACTAGAGGTGATTTTTTTTCTCTTCAAATGGATTTTTTTTGTTATCATCTGGATCTTATGATTACATTTTTGGTTATGTGCTCTTATTTACTTCAATTGTAGGTATTTGAACATTATGCAAATTTTTATGATTGAGTGTTTTTATAATCTTTATTCTATGATGTTGCTTCCATTTATCAGGTTTTGCATTTTGTTAGGCGCACGAATTTGTAAGGGCTATTTTTGTTTATGGTAATGGAACCGTAGAATAACAAGTGAGTAAATTTCAACTGGGTTACCAAGAATGCTGAAGTAAATATCGACTGAACTGCCTTAACTTGCGCATTAGTGAGGTCAACTATTGAGGAATTAAAACGAGCATTGTTTTTAACTTGAAATGTTAATCCAATAATTTTTTATCTGAAATCCTTTTTTTTTAGTAAAACGTAGAAAAAAAACAATGAGAAAGTTAGAAAACTACTTGAGCCAAACATTGAGTGTGGCTAGGTTTAATGTGAGCTCAACCTCGGCAAACTTTTTAGGGATGAGTATGTTAGTGTGTATTATGATTTATGTATCATTGTCTGCAATTGTATTCAATGTCTGTTCATTGTAAGGGTCTATATTTATGATTTTGTATTCAGTTGAGGGTGCAAGATGCCTGAATATCACGTTCAATCAATGAAGCTTATGATAGTGTGGTTTAAGTTGTAGGAATTACGGGCATACCAAGCTGATGTTGCAACAGTGCTGAGAAATGGTATGATTTATTTTTTGACATCAATTGAAGCTGATTTTTGAATTAAATTCATGAATATGCATCTCGAAGTATTTGCTACCAAGATTTTTATTAGACTGGGTAATTTGTCATTAAAGGTGTCTTTGTCGTTGTCCATGATTTGGTAAACGTCTTTTGCTGTTACCCTTGAATGGTCTGAACTTTAAACCTGCTCTGACCACCTGACAATAATGTAGCAAGCCTATAATTATCTGATAAACAATTAGTCCATTCCTTTATGTGACTGGTGATGCCACTTACACAATGAATGAAAGTAATGCTCATTCTTTTTAGTTCTAATTGGCAGAATTTCAGAACAGCAGATTCATTTTGTAAAGATGCATGCTTATAGTTATTGGCCAAGGCGTTACTGTCTTGACATTAAAGAAGCTCATGTTGATTAATGAGGCAAATGTGCTGGATCTGGGGCCTTTTGGAGCTTGTAAGAAGCCAAATGGTTGATACTGCTAATAGCAGTAGGGGTAGCTTATAGATATTCAAAACAGTGTTAAGTGATTAGGTGATGATTAGACTAGGATTTTACTTAATCTTGTACTGAGACTATCGGGATCTCAGAAGTCAGAACATATGAAGTACTTCAGGAGGGAAATTGGTTATTACAATGCTGATTGAATTTTGTGTCCAATGCTCACCAAAATTATTGTTGACACTGATATAGAGAATTGTGCATCGTGAATCTTGTGCTTCATAGAAATAAGTGGATCTCATTTAAACTGCTTTTTAGGGTGCTTTTCAATATTACCAGCCACGGAACTTGTACCTGGCGATATTGTGGAAGTTGGAGGTATGTCATCCAGATAAGATTTTAAGAGATGCTATGAATAAGTCAGACAATTACTGTTCTTGATTTTTGTTTGCAATTTTTGAACAGTTGGATGCAAGATTCCAGCAGATTTGAGAATGGTTGAGATGCTTAGCTCCCAGTTGCGAGTTGATCAGGCTATACTTACAGGTGAGCTTGGTTGCTTGCCTCTTACCTTCTTTCTCTCGCCTTAAACCAGAATTCAATAAATCGGCTAAAAGGTTCAACTTCAATGGTACCTGGACTGTTCTTAACTTGTGCTTTTATCCAACGAGAGTTCCCCTATTGCAATTTCTTTTCCATGCACGATGTTTATATTACTTTGGCATATTAATCTAAATTGAGCTGATGGAAATAGGACAATACTTTTTCAGATACAATTTCTTTAATTTTGTTTAAAATCTTAAATTTGTTTGCATGTATAATTTGTTGTTAACTTGTTTGAAATTTGTTAAGTCTTTTGGGAAATTTGGTATCTATGCCCATATTTGCAGCAAGAAAATATCTTTTTTGTTGAAACCGATGGCCGAGAATTTGACGTGCTTTCGCTTTTACAAACCCATATTAAGAGTCAGGATGGTATGTGTTCAAGTGAATGTTAATTTTGTCAACAATGCTTTCAATTCATCATATGTTGCAGGTGAGAGCTCCTCCGTTGCAAAAGAACTTGAGGCCACAACAAGAACTAGAGTTGTGTATCAAGATAAGACAAACATTCTATTCTCGGTAAAAAAAATGAATCATTGAGAACTCTAAATTACTTGCTATAAAATAGTAATTTAGGTTTTCCTTGTGTCTTTGGAAAATAGTATTTATCAAATATGGCTGGAAAAATAAAGGAACACCTAATTTACTTGCTATAAAAAAGAGGGAATTGTTTCCATTGTTAAACCTTGGAAGATTGTATTTCCTCTTAATATCCATTTCAATAAATTGCAGATTAACTGCACTTAGTCGATGAGGATGGTTTGATATTTTGAATTCTTTTTATCTTTGTTATTCAAGTGTTTGCTAATGAAAACAAGAATTGGTATCTTCTGAGAATTGTTTTCCGACTAGATATTTAGAGATGATTCTCTCATGATGATGACAGGGTACAACAGTGGTTGCTGGTAGAGCCAGAGCCGTAGTTGTTGGAGTGGGCTGCAATACTGCCATGGGTAGTATCCGAGATGCAATGTTAAAACAAGTAGATGTAAGTGCTTCATGATTAACTTTATGGCTACCTTGAAATTAACAACCATAAGTTTGAAAATTGATTGCATTTCATTTTGGCTACGTTAGAAGTGTAGGGTTGATGATGTTGTGTTTGTTTGTTTGTTAGGAGTTTGTTATTTACATGTTTGTTGTGTAGAGTAGTTAGTTTGTTAGGAGATATTGAGGGTTACTCAAAAGAGACACTCCTTGATATTGTGTACCTTATTGTAATTGTTTGAGAATATATTAGAAAGGAAAAATACTCACGGTCGAGTCAATTTGATTCACCTTTTTCCTAACATGGTATCAGAGCAAATGATCCATTTAGGCCTGTGATTTTTCTGCTGTCTGCGTAGCCTTGTATTGTGCTGTACTTGTGGTGAATCATTTCAGATTCCCACAGTACTTTCTGCTCTACAGATCCTTGTTGTTGAGTTTGAATACTCCAACATTCATATCTGTTTGATTACCTGCCCTTGCCTTTGATCCTTGTTGTTGAGTTCAATTACTCCAACATCTCTTTCATGGTGACACAGGATAAACCAAATGTCATCTCCAATGAATCATCTACTATTTCCATTGTTGATCTCTTAAATCACTCCTCTATAACGCCCACCAAGAATTACCTCCCTTGGTTTACTTCCATTCAAACATTCCTTGTCTCAAAAGAGAAACTCAAGTACATTGAGGAGGAAAAGCCAGAGGCTGCTAATGTTGCTTGGGCAAAGGAGGATGCACGGGTAAGGACTTGGTTATAGAATAGTATGGAGCCATATGTTAGCTGTGAAGTTATTATGCTGCCTAGTGCACATGCTGTCTGGACCTCTGTGAAGGAAACCTATGGACAGGAAGGAAACATACAGAGGATATATGAGTTGTGTGAGGACATCTTCCTTGCCAAACAAGGTGGTCGACCCCTTCATGAAGTTTATAGTTAATGTGAAGTCTAAGTGGGAGGAAATTAATTTGTACCAGCCATACCCTGGGATCTTACCACACGGAAGAAACAGCAGGAGGATCTCAAGGTGATTTCCTTCCTAGTAGCCCTTGGTCCTCAGTATGAGTCTGCCAAGAATCATCTCCTTGCTGGGGCTGATTTACCTACCCTCAATGCCACTTTTTCTAGACTCTCCAAGTTCTCAATTTAATCTTATCAACCTGAGGTGAATGATAAAAGAGTGGCTCTATCAGTCAATGCTCATACCCAGTCCAATCCTATGAGAGGAAAGGGGAGCGGTTGAGGCTCAAGTGGCATAGGAGCTGGTTGTAGCATTGGAAGGAAGGAAGATAGATATCGTGACTTTTGCCTAAAACAAGGTCACATCGAAGAAAAGTGTTAGAGGACAAATGGGAAGCCAGAGTGGGCCACCAAGGAGTTTAAACCTGATGTTAGTGCTTCAACTTCTGCTCTACCTGCTGATTCCTCCTTCTCATTTGCTGTTGTACGTATAGTCATGAAGACTTTGCTCATCTCCTGATGATGGCTCATACAGATCCTTCCCTACCTTCGGCTGCAAGTGCTTCTTTAGGTATATCTAATACATTGGTGTCCTCAAACAGTTTCTAGTTGATTAATTCTAGAGCTACTGATCATATGACAAGTACTCCACAATTATTTTCTACCTATTCTCCCTTTAGAACTCCTTTACTAGTAAGCCTTGCTGATGGGAGCAAAGTTCCAACAATTGGCAAAGGACAGGTGGTCTTCAACCCTAACCTTGTATTACAGGATGTATTACTAGTCCCCTCTTTCTCTATGAGTTTACTCTTGGTTAAGAAATTGTGCTTCATTTGATTGTGTCGAGTCTTCTTCACCTCTTCATGTTGTGTGTTTTAGGATATGAGGAGCAAGGAGATTGGATGTGGCTTAAGTGATGATACTCTTTACTATCTGCAATCTGTCAAGTGTGGTTCACCAAAAGTAAATCAGGGATCATTTTCATCAACAGCTTTAGAGTGGCACATTCGACTAGGTCATCCTCATGTCAATAAACTCAAGTTAATGTTGCCTTCTATTGGTAGTATATCTCAATTTAGGTGTGAGTCTTGGGAATTAGCCAAGCACAATCGTGCTTCTTTACCTGTATCTTCTAGATCTAGGTCGAATAAGTTGTTTGAAGCTATTCATTCTGATGTTTGGGGCACTTTTTCAATCCCTAATAATGCTAGGTTCAAGTACTATGTATCGTTTATCGATGAATACAACCGTATAACTTGGCTGGACTTAATGAAAGAAAGAACTGAAGTCTTTTCCAATTTTTTTTTCTTTTGTCAATGAAATCAAAATTCAACACTTTGCTGTTGTTAAAAGATTTAGATCAGACAATGCATTAGAGTATACTGCATCAAACTTCAAACAATTTTTTGACTCCTAAGGCATCATTCATTAAACCTCTGTGCATATAACCCACAACAGAATGGGATAGCTAAATGTAAGCATAGGCATATCCTTTAGGTTGCTAGGAGTCTTATGCCGCTTATGTCAGTTCCAAAACATCACTGGCCTGATGCAATTCTCTCGGCTTGCTACCTGATTAATAGAATGCCTAACACATCACTTGACAATGCAATACCCTTCAAACTGATCTTCCCTCATCAGCCCCTATTTTCTCTTCCACCTAAAACATTTGGTTGTATATGTTTTGTACACATTCTACCTTTTTGAACGGATATACTTTCAGCCAAGTCAGTCAAATGTGCCTTCCTAGGTTATTCGAGTCATCAGAGGTTATAACCCTCCCCTTCAAAGAACCTACATCACTATGGATGTTACTTCGTTGACTCAGTGCCCTTTCACTCATCTTCATCTATTCCTACACAGCCCACACAATCTCCTCCTATTCCCACCCCCATCCTAAACCTACCTAGCCATGTATCTCACAAGTTTGCAGTTCCTCCTCTTGTATATACTCGAAAACCTAGGGCTGAACCCTCCACAGCAGTAAGTACTTGTCCTCCTGGTCCTTCCTTAAGATTTGCTGGCCAACCTATAGTATATACACGCAGACAGCGAGAGCATCCTCTCACTCGTGCTGATCCTTCTTCTTTAGATCCATCTCCTGATTCAGGCATGGCACATAGTAACACCTCAGTTCTTAGGCCTTATGACACAATCGATTGTTTACCTCAGCCATGTGGAGGCCAGGACTGATTATAGGTGGAAACAGGCTATGGATGAGGAGATTCAGGCCCTTCAAAGAAACCACACTTGGGACTTAACAGGCTTACCTGCAGGAAAGAAAGTTGGGACTTAACAGACTTAACTTGGGTGTCGATGGGTATACACCTTGAAACTCATGGCAGCTGGAACATTGGACAGGTTCAAAGCTCTGCTTGTAGCAAAAGGCTACAGTCAGACACTTGGGCTAGATTATACTGGCACGTGTTATCCTGTAGCTAAGTACAACTCCGTGAGGATCTTACTCTCCTTGATAGCTAATCATGATTGGCCTCTTCATCAATTGGATGTATCCAATGCTTTCCTCCATGGAGACTTGTTAGAAGAAGTCTACATGCAACATCCTGCTGACTTTGTTGCTGAGAGGGAATCAGGTAAAGTGTGTCTCCTTAGGCAGTTCCCTAGGGCCTGGTTCGAAAAATTTAGCACTATAATAGAATTTGGCTTTCAAAGATGCATCTCGAATTACTCAGTGTTTATAAAGAGGACATCGGTTGGGTGTGCTCTTTTGGTTGTTTATGTTGATGATATAGTGATTTCTGCAGTGATACTGAATGTATGCAGCAGACTAAGGACTGGTTAAAATCCAAGTTGCACATCAAGGAGTTGGGACAGCGCCATTACTTCTTAGGACTCGAAGCCTTGAGAAATAAGCAGGGTATCTATCTTAGCCAGAAGAAGTATGCCAATGATATGCTAAAGGAGACAAGTCTTCTACATGCGAAAGCTGTTGAGGCACCACTTGAATTTGGAGTTAAACTTCAGCCAGAAGAAGGAGATTTATTGGAAGATGCAAGTAGGTATAGAAGGTTAGTAGGTAAATTGATTTACCTCACTGTGACTCAATCAGATCTGTCCTTTGCTGTAAGCTTGGCGAGTCAATTTATGCAAAGACCAAGGCTCCCTCACTGGAATGCAGTCGTCAGTATTTTAAAATACCTTAAAGGGTGTCTAGGAAAAGGTTGTTACATACTAGACAAAAGATGGGCAATGTGTAGGATATTCAAGGGTTTGTGGACGCAGATTGGCCAGGATCACTATCCAGTGGGAGGTCTACTTCAGGATATTGTATTACATTAGGTGTCAATTTTGTTGTGTGGAAAGGCAAAAAACAGAGTGTGGTTGCTAGGTCACAGAAGCTGAATATAGGGCTATTGCCTAAGCAACAACTGAGCTTGTAAGGATGAGACCATTATTGTAAGAACTGGGTTTCTCTATTCCTAGAGCTATGAAACTTTGCTGTTATAATAAAGCTGCAATACATATTGCAAATAATCCAGTCTTTCATGAAAAGACTAAGCATATCGAGCTTGATTGTCATTTTATTCGAGAGAAGCTGAAAGATAACTATCTCTTTGGAGCATATGAGATTTGAGATTCAAGTGGCTGATATATTGACTAAAGCATTGACTACAGCTCAACATCAAGATTGAAGTCCAAGCTATGTTTGGTTGATGTTCCCTCATAGCTTGAGGGGGAGTGTTAGAAGTATAAGATATTATTGATGATGTCTTATTTGTTTGTTTGTTAAGAGCTTGCTATTTACTTGTTTGTTATGTAGAGTAGTTAGTTTGTTAGGAGATATTGAGAGATACAAGGGATACTCCTTGGTATTGTGTACCTTATTGTAACTGTTTGAGAATATAAATAGAAAGGAAAAATACTCATGGTGGACTCAATTTGAGTCACCTTTTTCCTAACAGGCTAATTCTCGGTAAATGGTCCATTTGTCCGTTTCTCATTCATATTATCTAATAGTTATATACAGTGAAGATATATAGTGGTATATTTCCTTTCTAAGCAGTGGAAGAGTTTTATTGGCCATTGATTAAAAAATGAATGTTGCTGATTTTAATGAACTTCTGAAGGATCTTTTATTTTACAGGAAGCAACACCTTTAAAGAAGAAACTTGATGAATTTGGTAATTTCTTAGCAAAGGTGATTGTTTCTGAATTACTTTCTTGGTTTTATTGTTAATTTCTTGAGTCAGAGAGAGGAGCATGTTGTGGCCTAATCATCGGCCCATACAATGAAAAAAATATTTCCTTACTTGTGTTTGAATTTTAATTTTAATATACTAGCCAGAGCCATGGCCTGTTACTGATATTTATTAAAATCCACCATCATTTTAGGTTATTGCGGGAATTTGTGTTCTAGTATGGGTAGTAAACATTGGACATTTTCGGGATCCTACACATGGTAGTCTTCTCAGAGGTGCAATATATTATTTTAAGGTACAGCTCTTTCTATTTGTCCATAAAATTAATTCTATCCTTGTGCTTCAACCTTTTTGCTCCATTTGTGAACGAGTACCCTGTACCTATAGCTATTCTATACACTCTGCTGTACGCTAATAAAAGGCAGTTGGAAATATGTTTTAGATAGACTGCGATACTTAGGTATTTTGTAACTCAAAACAATTATCTGATCTACTTATCTTATCTCAAATGGAACCCCTTTCTCTATCTTATAAATACGCTCTTTGGTTCCAGCCATTAAATACTAATATGAAGCTTATATGATATGTCTGACAGCATGGCTTGCAGACTAACAAATTTTAGTTGGCAGCATGGTTTGCAGACTAATAAATTTTAGTTGGTGCACTTTTGGTACCTGTGTACACATGTTTAGAGTCTTTGGACTATCATGAATGACTTTCTGGAAATTTCTTCCTTACTGACTTATTTTTCATTGGGTCCCAGATGTAACCTTGTAGATCTTAACACTCTTTTTCTTGTCGAACATCTCTATCCGTGGTTAACTAGATCCCTAGTTGTGCCTTCTTTTTATTTGACTCTTAAATTCAAATGTTTCAAAGACATTCATTTCCAACCAAATTGTTAAGTTTGTTTCTTAATCTGGGATTAAATATTGTTATGTTCCCTGTTATTTACTCCCTGGTAAAATATTTATGTTGGCAATCTCTTATTTTTGACAGTCTTCTAAATTCTCTATGTTGCATACCAAGTTATGAAGTTTAAATGATAATGGAAGCCATTAGGTTAGCAGTATAAGTGTCTTGTTTTTTGTTCAGTCAAATTTGGTCATATTCCTGGACATTTTGGGTGTGTTGTGTTAAGGGCTTATATGTACTTAGCAATTTTCAATTGACAGAACACATTATTGGTGGTTGGTTACTGTATTTAATGAACTTAATGGTAGCTCTTGAATTCCATTTTTGAAACAGATTGCAGTGGCTCTTGCGGTAGCAGCTATCCCTGAAGGACTTCCTGCTGTTGTGACAACGTGAGTTAAGATTCTGACCTTGAATGATGATTTCTAAAAGATATCTGGAAAGCTGAGGGTGCAAGCTTCTTCCAAGTATCTGTAAATTGTCTATTGTGTGTAGGGAAAAGATTGCCGGAATATTGTTTAGGCCATGTATGACCATCTTAGCAGTCAATTGTCCATGTGTGATTATTCTTGTGTCCTGCAACGCTAATGTTATTCATGAATTCTAAAATATGTATAACCAATTATGAGAATAAATGTTGTGTAGAAAATGTAATACTAAGAGATTGAATATCCCCTTTTCTGGGAGGAGAGTGAGGCCAAGCTGCACTTCGATGAAAGCTATAAGATATATATAGTCTGAAACATCTTATTTTAACTATACATGTGGTCCACATCGAACAGAGTGGAGAAAAAAACTTTTTGCTGACCAGTTCGTTATGGGTATGGTGGATGGTGATGAAGATATTGGTTATGTTCATATTTAAAAGGTTTTTACTCTTTGCTTCTTTTGGTATATCATTCAATATCTCTTGCTTCATTATCATTCAATGATTACTTCATCCTTTGAATTTGGAAAGACAACTACAAAAGTTAAATAATAGCTGCCATGGGTAGTGTTCACTTCTTTCTAGTTTTGGTCACTTGGTGGTTTTACTTTGTTGCCAGTTCACTTGAAAAGAAAATTGGATTTTTTTTCCAATCACTAGTTTTGTCATGGAAGATGACTATTAGTATTACCCTAAACTTAGCACTCATCTCATGATACTTATATCAAATAGTTTGGGAAGGTATATGATGATGATGATGTTAAAGCTTCAGCTGCATCTTCTTATCCCTTCTTCTGGGTGGATATTGAATTTTTTTCTAAAAAAAATTTTAAATCATAGCCATCTCTTCGTTTTCTAAATTGCTTATTTGAACATAATATGTCGAAACAATTGTAAAAATATGTTATTGTTGATTCTTTATATGGTACCTGCATTTTAATGTATAGTTTTATTTTCCTTTTTTGTAATTATAATGCTGGACATGGTAGCTGTCCCAACAACTTAATGGTCATTGTGCTAGTATGTCTGTTTTTCAAACTACAGTGTCTGACGTTGAATCTTTTCCTTATAGGTGTTTAGCTCTTGGAACAAAAAGAATGGCACGCATGAATGCTATAGTGCGATCTTTGCCTTCTGTAGAAACTTTAGGATGCACGACTGTAATATGCAGTGACAAAACTGGGACTCTCACGACAAATATGATGTCTGTGTCCAAGGTATGTGCCCTTAGTTTGTGGAATTTGTTCTCACCTAACACAATCGAGGTTCAGAACATTTTATTTGTACTGGCCTTCATCTATTTTTTAGAAGGCTCAATGTTTGATGCTACTTTTATGAAAAATCGTCTGTTAAATTATGTCATTAGATGGACTTCTGTAATGTGATTGTATTCCTTCACAATTGTATCTATACTTGGGCTTCATTCGCATGTCTCATCATGCCTTTGTCGAAGTTTCTAGACTGCAATGTTGTCATTGCTATTGCCAATTAAGAAGACCTTGTAAAGATAAGGAGGAAGAATATAAATACATAATTAGCTCTGTGCTTATCTATGTCGTCATTGAATCTTCCACCATAATTCTAATGGTTGGGGTTGGGGAGATAAATCTTACTTTGCTTCTCCACTGGATTATGAACCATAGTAATACTTGAATTACACATCTTCATATCTTTTAGAGTGCTTGATTTATCCACATCTTCATTTGATCATCCTCTTCTCCTTTTGAGTTCCATTTCACGAGTGTACGCAGATGTCATACGGGAGTTTACTTTATGTGCCTAAACCATTATAATTTTTTTTGCATCAGATTATGCAATTTTGACCTGTATATTGATACTATTGTTTGGCATATGATCGCTTCTGGTTTAATGACGCTTTTTTTTGTGGATTTAGATATGTGTGGTTCAGTCTACTCATCATGGAACTGTAGCTTCCGAGTATTCTGTGAGTGGAACGACATACTCCCCTGAAGGAAGAATTTCTGATGCCAATGGGATGCAGGTGGGTACCCTGGATTTTAATTTCTTAACATTGGTCTAAGCATTGGCCCACCTATATAACTGGTGTTAATCATCCAGGTTCATATGTTGTAAAAATTTGTTGTTGCGGTGTTTTTAATTCTTGGAAGATCCTGTTGAGATCATTTCTTGTTGACCTTATTTTACATGTTGAGCTTCTGGTACATGAGTTTTATATTGCATATGAAAACTCTGGTTGATTGTTTGATGGTTTTGCAAAATGAATGCAGCTTGAGTTCCCTGCCCAGCTCCCCTGCCTTCTTCATATAGCAATGTGTTCATCTCTCTGTAATGAATCTGCACTACAGTACAACGCAGAGTCTGGGAACTATGAGAAAATTGGCGAATCAACGGAGGTGGCTCTCCGAGTACTTGCAGAAAAGGTTACACTTGTTTAATTTTTTTATTTAAAATTAAAATTCCAAAGATTATCTTAATGCATGCACTTTGTGTATCAGGTTGGTCTTCCTGGTTATGATTCTATGCCTTCAGCTTTGAACCTGCTGAGTAAACATGAGCGTGCATCTTACTGTAACCAATATTGGGAGCACCAATTTAAAAAGGTTTGTTTATTCTACGGAATCCTGTAGAAGTTTGGCTTATGTTGTAGTGTACAACTCTGAACATTTGTGGCTTTATTTATTTATTTATTTTTTATTATTAT
>JAVDBV010055781.1:0-20367 GCA_032619315.1 Piper longum
TATATCACTTTATTAAGAAACAATATTTGTGTATACATAAATTAATTATTAAATGTTTTTTATAAGTTTATTCAATTTCAATCACTAATTTAAATCCAAAAAAGTCTCCATGATGAAAAACTATAAACTATTGTAAACATAAAAATTTTTCATACAGATATGTTTAATTGAAAGTGGTATTATTTATAATTAATATAAAATTTTCCTGATCCCCTATATAGATCGATGTGTCCTTATTTAGTTGATGTTTTTTCCATATTAAACATGTGCTAAAATTGCATCCAACAAATAGAAATATAATTACTAACTAATTTACTTGACTGAAAGGGCTACCAAAACTTTATTATTTCTAAGACATTCATCCTACTATAATTTAATAAATTATAAAAAATAAATAAATAAACCTTTATCAATGAAAGATCTATTTGATTTTAGAAAATGAAAATAATAAATTTAATTAAGTAAATCTGGTAATATATATCTATATAATATTTAAATTAATTTTTAACCAAAATAATTAATCTCTTAGTATTTACCCAAAATCTAAATTTCTCAGATTCTATAACCGGCCGGCTTTTAAAAAAAAACAATCTCTAATTTAAAATACACCACACATTCATACCTACACGGCTACACAACACATGCAAAAGTTTTTATAATAGAAAAAGGTTTCTTTTTCTATTATATATTAATAGAAAGGTGATAATGAACAGGAGAAAGAAATGAAGAAACGTGGGCAGATTTTGGCAAGGATGGCCGTCAATGGGGGAACGTGGACGACGGACATGCAAACATAAGCTTGGCGATCCACACGTTCACCTCAATGTCGGTTCCCTTCTTTATTCTCTCTCCTATAAATTTATGCCCCAGGTCCCATTTGAGAGCTTGATCCCTTCTTTGATCTTCCGACCGTCGTGTTCTGTTTTGAGACTTGTGAGAAGATGACTTGCTGTGGTGGAAACTGTGGTTGTGGCGCCGACTGCAAGTGCAGCAACGGCGGAGGAGGGTACCTTCTTCCTCTCCCACTTTTTTTTGATGTGTATCCTACGTAGCATTTTTTGTTGAGCTTATGGAATGGTATAAATGGGTGTATTGATCTTGTATTCGTAAGTTTTTTGTGATGGGTCGTCACTTTTTTTTTTCATTTTCTTCTTGTATTCAGTTGGCTGTGGCTCTTATTTGACGGTGTTTATCATTTATTTCACATTTTAATTTGTTGTTTTGAGACTTTGTTTGTTGATTTTCTATTCTGTTCTGTGCTATTCTTCTTCCGTACTTCTTCTTATCTGAAGAACTGTGAGACATCGTTTTCTTCAATCTCGTATAATAGGTAATTATGGGTCAGAGAAACGCATTCACTCTGAAGATCTGTCCTGATCATAACGTGTAAAACGTATTCACTCCATTCCTGCAGATACTTTGTGCAACTTCTCTGTTATTTATGTTCCTATCAACCCCTTCACGATATTGTTGCTTCCGTTAGACATTTTAATGTAACGAACTCGCTCTTAATCTCTATCTTTTCTTGCAACTTATGTTTATGCGTTTCTAATCACAAAAATCATTAAACTTTCGATACTGACGATTTATACTTCTTCCATCTTCCTTAAAAATTATTATCTCGTCTCTAAAACAGAGCGACCTCTTATTTTTTTGATATCTCTAAAACAGAGGAACCTTTTACTTGGTTTGAATGCAGGTGCAAGATGTACCCATCTCACTGTTGAAACCGGCACCACTTCAGAAACTATGGTCATGGGTGTTGCACCTCAGAAGCAGTAAGTGAAATCTCCATAGCTTTTCCTCTTCATCTCATTGATATACTCCGTACTTGCATATTTAAATGCTAAAAATCACTTTTTTTCTAGGTACTTCACCGGGGGATCTGAGATGGGTGCTACCTCTGAGAATGGTTGCAAGTGCGGAGCCAACTGCACTTGTGATCCGTGCAACTGTAAGTGAAGGAGCCATGACCAACTTGTGATCTTATCAGTCGTGTTGCCGATAGCTAGTACTGGTATGGGTCATGTGTAGAATGTTCCTGTACTTGGTGGGAGATTATGGAGTTAGAAGAGTCTGATGTTAATAAACCCAAGGTTGATGATGGGATAAGTATGAATTATGGAGATTTATTGGTTTGAAACAGAAAAGATTATGGACTCTGTTGTATGTGGGAAGTATTTGTTTATGAGTGTTAGTAGGTATGTAATGTAACGTGTAACTACTATAATAAAAGATGCATTGAGAACTTTTATTGTACTATAGACTATTGTTGGGCACGGATAATAATGTCTTGAATAGTGAATCAATCTTACCCGCATCTCTTTTGAACGGCTAAGGATTTACTATTGTAAGTGACTGTAGCATTTATATGATTAATTTAAATATTTTTAAGTTAATGAGATTAATTTAAATTATTATAATTAAAATTTTTAAAAAATTATTTTAAATATTTTTAATTAAGGAGATTTAAGTCAATTATAAAGTTTATTATAATCCTTGCTAAAGTTCTGACATTTAGACTAGACGAGACAACCCATTTAAACTCTCTCTACGATGGTCTTCAATGATTGAGACGCTCTGATTGAAGCTCATTAGGTATATGGCCTCCGAAAAATGAAACTAGACATGATTAACAGAAGTTTATATCTTCATGTATCATCATTAATTAAATAATTAAAACTAGCTAAAGTTTAATTAAAATTGACTAATCATGTTTCAGTGCAAATTACGGGTTATATATATAATTGCAATTTTTTATGTTTTAATATATATTTGTATTTTCATTACCTCTTGAAGCTTTAACCCCCTTTTTCCCCAACAACTGGAATTTAAAAGATTTATTTTAATTTTTTAAAAATAAATATGTTAACTTTAAATTTCAGATAATATAATGATTGGTCAAAGACTTCGTGTGGGCAAGGCAATTAATAATAATACAAATATATATATATATATATATATATATATATATATATATATATAATTGGGTATTTGACAGTTGAGACCTAACAATAAGGGCAATTGCACACTGTGTCAAAACTCTAATTAATTTTTTTATTTTGATCATATTTGTTACAAATATGTGGTTCTCACTCTTGACTTATATCGTACATCAAGTACCTGATCTTCAACCATGAAATTCTATCAAAGCTTTATAACAGTGCATTGCTTTACTGATGTCAATACTACCACATTTCTAGCATGCATAGGAATAGCAAAAGAATTTACGATGAACAACCATGGCCCCCAACATAAATATGCCGTCTCCGATCATCGTCATCGTTGAAGCCCGGATCTTTTGAAGTGTGCAGTAACGAGTAGGGCTTTTTTATATATGGCCCAAGGTAGACCAGTCAGGGTTATAGAATTATCCCTCGAAGTTCAAGAACATAAGACGTGTAATATAGCAGGCTTTCCTAAAGTTGCGATCTGCAACCACGCCACTGCCCATGGGTGGTGCGTATGCTGCACCGGCAGGAACCCTAGTTGATCCACCCCATAATACGTGGATGGCATCTTTGCCTAGGTTTGGGAATGATTCTTTCGGCCAGTATCCTAAAAATGCGTCACCCACAAATAACCACTATTTAGGGTTGTTAAATGAGCGAGTGAGTCAAGCTCAGCTTATGTTTGAACTCAATTCGAATAATTTGAAGTTTGTTTGAATTCGGCTTGAAATCGAAGAAATTATGAATATATATATATATATATATATATATATATATTCGAAATTAACTCAAATAGTTTTTATGTTATTTCAACTCGAATATATTTAAACAGTTTAATTTTGATGAACTCAGAACCAGCTCGATTGGGAGCTCAAAGTTAACTCAATTGGGAATTTGAAGCCACCTCGATTATAAGGTAGAAAATAATTCACAATATTGCTCACTCAATTAGCAGCCCTATGTATGGATATTTTTTATTTTTTTAAGTATCAATTAGTCCATTAGATTTAATATCTTGCAAGGGTTTGAATATGTTGAACACAGTAAGAAAGCGTATAGTAGCTTTTACGTACTTACGATAATTTTTAAAGTCTTACTTGTGTTTGTTATTTTATATAATTCTTTTAGATGATTTGATCCACAAATTTCTAATTAGGTAGATTAAAACGTGTGACAATTTTATAAGGCCAAAATACATTTCATTGGCTTGAATTGGGCCTTAGCCAAATTTAAAAGATATAATTAATGGATACTCTTAGTGAGTCACTCCAAGCCCATTAAGTTATTTAGTATTTTTGTGTTTGACTAATAAAATAGTATATAAAATTAGCACATTTTACTTTTTTTACACTTGAAGAATGATTTACATTATTATAAAATATTAATTTAGCTAACTAAAATATTTGATATGGTTTAATATTTTTTATCACTTGACTCATAGAGCTAATTATCATAATAGAGTCATTTATGAAATTTGACTTGAAAAATTATAAATTGGAGCTTACTACAGAGTTTTTGAAGTTAAAAGAAGTTTCAAAGGGAAAATATATTATTTTATAATTAAGTAAATGACACAAGAGCCATAAAAGAATAAATTTATCCCATAGTAAAGAAGATGTTTACAGAAGAGTAGTGGCAAGTGAAGAAGTATGAGTAGAATATACCAAGGTAAGATTCATAGTTAGTAAAACTTGCGTTTACTAATATTACGTGCATTGGATATTAATAAATATTTGTATTATTTGTAGGTATATCCTTCAGCAAAACAATATCAATTCAAAGGTTTAGAGTATTAGGACGATATTTGTCTTGTCACATGTAAAAGCACAGTCAGTCGTTGGAGAGTTTAGTTGCATTGCAAAAGATATTTCGAATAAAAATGTACATGATCTAGACAATGGATGTACAAAATGTGTTGGATATGAATCAAGATGACCATATTAAAAATAAAGTTTTTAACCAAAAGCGCAGACCATTTACTTCTCGTGGGAAAGAAAAAAATGTTGTTGAAGAAAAAGATGACGTATTACTATTAATTGAAATACTTAAAACTTTTCATGGCAAGAAGTATCAAAAGAATGCCAAGTTTGAAGGTGATGATTGGTTGAGAGCTCTTAATGAGATTTCAAATTTGGAGGTTGATTTGAAATTTCTTCCTGCTGATTTGATGACTTCGAGAGAGCGAAAACAACAATTTATTTATTTGCCAATTGATAGAAGACGTTTATGGCTACTAAACAAGTTAATTATCTCGACTTGTTATATACTTCTTAATATGTCTATTTTTATTTTGTAGTTTATGTGTCACTCTTTGTTAGATGACACAAATCAAGTGTAACACTTATAGTTTTGTACTTGGTTATGTATGATAAATGTGTTGTATGTTTTGTACATGATTATTTAACGTAGATCATTAAAATGAAGAGTCTATTTAACATGATTATTTAACTCATTAAATGTACATAATATCCATGCCTGCTCCTCAATAAAGTCTCATAATGGAATTATCTAATTTATGGTTAGGAATAATTTGTTCTGAATATCTGTGAATCTGTGATTGTAGTAATTTACATGGCAGCAAACATTTCGAGGGTCGGAAATATGAGAAAGAACGGAGTTTTGCATCCCCAATTTTAGTGAACTATGAATTTGTTGACACTCACCCAATTCCACCTTTTCCGACCTACTTTCAAGGATAATTCACCTTCATCCTACGTACTTTACCCACTTCAAATTGTTAGACCACCGTCCATCTATCTATAGCAGCCAATATAACAAAATACAATAATACAGGAAATAAAAAATTCGATGAGCTCACAGTTTACACTCAGGGCCCCCAACATAGATATGGCGCCTCCAATCATCGGCACTATTGAAGCCCGGTTCTTTTATGTCATAGCAGTAATCATGTGACCTGTAAACACCTAAACGATCCCAGTTGGGATCATGGAAGTTCCCACTTTCATCCATGACTTGAAGAAGTCTGATGTAGCAAGCTTCTCTGAAATTGTACTCTGCAAATTGGCCGCTCCCAATGGGTGGTGCGTATGTTGCACTTGGAGGGGAACTGGCTGTTCCGCCCCATGCTATTTGGGTGGCATAGTTGCTCAATCTTGGGATCAATTCTTGGGTCCAGTATCCTACTGGTATGTCTCCCAAAAGCAACCACCAAGGTCCATCATTAACATCCTGCATGCATACATATATAGCTGCTAAGCTGACTCAAAGTAATTTACTTTAATTTTTCAATCCAAGTCAGTATGATGTGGCTAGTATATGCAAAATCTAAACAAAGTAGGAGTGAAAATGATACTAAAAAATGATATTATGATAAGTCTTTAGTGAAGGCTTCAAACCGAGGCGTTGGTAACACGAAAAACTTGGCTTAAATGAGAGTGCCCGACCATTTAAAATTTTGGCATTTAGAATTGAGAAAAATTATTATCAGCAACCACTAACATTCTTGTATTAAAAATATTAAATATGAGCCCTTAGATTAACTCTTGTATCAGTTATATTGAATACGAGCCCTCATATTACAAGAATGGTTAGACAATAAGGGCAATTTTAATCAAGTGACAAAAAATTAAAGTTGTTCGAATTAGATGAATGACTACATTTTCATGTTAGTGATATTCCTATATTATTTGTTACTTGTACAAAGCCTTCTCATTTATAATTACATGATATTATTTTAAAAATATCAGGTGTGGAAGAAGAGAATAAAATTGAACGTAGGAGAAGGCATCAATAATGAAGGGAGAAATACAAATAAAAAAAAAACAAACAAAATAAAGAAAACACATTCAAATAAATTAAATACACGTTTGACAAGTCTTACCTCATTTTAAGGGCTCCGACGAATTTTCTTACATTTGAAAATTTTGAGAAAATCGAAATATCAAGCATGGCAAATTTTTTATCATAAAAATACATCTCATTTAGAAATCGACCTAAAAGAAATAATAATAAAATATTATTATGTTCCTATTTTTTAAAACAATTTTCATGCTCAAGGCTTAAGCTCTTGTTCTTACCTTTGCAATTTTAATTCGTATTTCATATTGTGGCCCATCGTGTTCAGACATGCGGTCAAAGGCAATTCCAATTGGTATCTGTGCATCTACTTGGACAAAGCCATTACATAGCATGTTGAAGCATCTGCCATTATCGATGTCGCTCTGTTGAGTCGATAAACAAAAATTATAAGCTTTTTTTTTCTATAAATTTACAATATAAAGAGTCTATTTACTAATGCGAAATAAATTGAAGGAAAAATTAAGGTGAATTATGCTCTTCATTTGAATATTAATTAGTGGGTCCCATATAATAGGGTTTGTCTAGGGAAGTATAGTGTATAAATATGAGGTTAATAAATTTTTATCTTTTTTAGATGTGAATTAATTTTAGGATTTCTAAAAATGCCCTAGTTTAAAAGTATTTCAAACTTAATTTTTATGGCTGATAATTAAAATGAAATGGTCAGAACATTAGACCCTTTATGTGTATTTCAACTATTTATTTTATATTTATTTATATGAATTTTAAGGATTGGGACCAATTAAATTAATCGAAATAGATATTACAACTCATATATATATATGTGAGATGTGTGTGTAAGGATCAATATGGATAGTAAGGCATTTGTTGACTTACAGAGGATGCAACATAGAGTCGACTTCGGCTGTCATGAAAAATGGAAGGGTTAACCTAAGAAGATTAAAAAGCTTATTGTTATTATATATATTCACAAATACCTGCCCAAAATTATATTTATTTCAATAATAAGAGGAAATTGACTTTCATGAACAAAACTTGTAGAAAAGTATCACACAAATTTAAATTCTAATTGACGATAAAAATTCATTTAGTGCTTCTAAAATTTTTCATTGATGATGGAAATTTATTGAAGTGCTTCACCTATTTATCATAGGTATTAGATGTGAAACTGCCTTATATATAATTCAAAAACTCAAATTTGCTCAATTAATAAAGAATCAAGTTAACTTCAAACCAACTCGAAGTTATTTGTTCTAAAATGTACTTTCAAGTTAAAATAAATGAGTTTATATTTGTTTCAAATGATTTAAATTAATAAGTATATAACACATTGCTTCTAAATTTTGATTTACCAAAATTAAAGAAAAATTAATGATCAAGTGTGTGAATTTTTACATCATATCCCTAATGATGGCATATTGATTATCACTAAAAAAAAATAATTTCTCCATGTGATTCAATGAATTTAATATGCATTAAAAAATCGAAAAGAAAAGTAGGGTGTCAAAAAGTGGGGTGGCAATGAGTGGGTTTATCCACAATTTTAGGCTTGGAGATAAGTAAAAGAAAATTAGGTCATGCTTATCTATTACCATGGAAATAATATTAAAAATTTCCCCCACACTTCTATTAATAACAACAGAGAAATGTGGTACAATGTGGTGAAAATTGTAACTTTTCGGTGTTTTTATTTTTTTGAGGCGCATAGAAAAAACATTTTTCTTGTAACGATATTGGTTTTATCAATAATTAAGCCTCACAAATATATAATTCTAATTCAACCAACCAAAATCAATGTTTCAGAAACAAGAAATAATTGGAAGTAAAACTTGCATCCAATTTCTTGGTTCCATATTCTCACATATACAAGGTTAATAATTCTGCCATGAGAAATTAAAACTTCTAATAATTTATATTGCAAAAGGTAGGAAGTTGAAATTACCATCCATCCTGCTTCAATAGAGTTAGGAAGAGTCTGAACAAAAGCAGCTATAGTAGTCCAATAGTCGCGTTCCAGCACAAGTGGCCAAATATTTAAGCGTGCACTTGTCCCATAGAACTCGTTGCCACTAAGTCCCATGATCAACTCCTAAAATCAAACGCAGAAATCATTTCATGTTGCAAATAAAATTAATCGAAGATTTTAAATGATATTATGAATACAAAAACCATCATTAATCCCGGGGGAGGGGATCTGCTGTAACAAATGTTACAACAAATACGCTCTAGCAAATGCTACAACAAGCCCTCTTATTAGTCCTTATACCACAACTAGTGGAATCAAGTTGCTTTTTTAAAGTTAATTCTTTCAAACTCCATTAAATATAGAGATTTATACCAATAAAAAATAGGTATAACAAGTTTGTTATACCAACTGCTACAGAAAATCATCTACGTCCGTTCAAACATATTAAGTCAAAGTCGAACGCATTGTATGGATTATGTTTGAAATCTTCTTTTAGAAAAAACATCTATTTGTATTAAAATTAGTTATTTAATGGAGATTTTGAATTCCCTAAAATTATAATTAATTAAATATTCATCTAACAATGTTTTAAAAAAATAATTTTAAATTAAATATATTTATAATCACCAAAAAAATTACCCTGTGTGTCATGGTATCGAATGAAAATAGTTATTACTGAGTTCAAAGAGTTTAAATTTGAGATAACGAGAAACATTTTTTGTTAAAAATATGAATAACGAAGATTAATATGTGAGTTAAAAACAAAAACAAGGAAGAACATTTTTTCAAGAAATAGGTAATGATACGTGCTTTTTCTAATAATTAAATTTAATACTAATAGTTTTTTTTAATGAGTTTATAGTTCATATATTGATATCAATGGCATTAAGGTGGGCTGAAATTTAATCTTGGGAAAAAAAAACTCCCGAGATAAATTGTGAGGATATATAGATATAGCATAACATGAAATAAAAGAAGTATACTTACAAATACATGATGACCTGTATTATCTTCGTAATTTGAAATAGTAAGATTTCGACGTCGAGTATTGGAAAATAATCTTTTAGCAGCAACGAGTTCACTCTTGCTTGTTCTACGAATGGGAACTGTTCCTGATGGGCAGCCACCGTGCTTCAATCCAATCCCGGCGATTTTTGCATCTGAATCTGAATCTAATTGACTAATGTCCTTTGTGGGAACAAAGCTTGGTTTTGCCTGTGTACAAATGGAACACTAGTCAATTATCTTGGTTGTTTTTTTTAACAAATCCTTTTGATCTAATTTTTGTTTTCGGTTCTTTTAGTTGTGTTTAATGTCTATATAAGAGATAATTTTTTATCTAAATATGTATCTAGCTTGCTCCTAAACCCCCTCCTTTTTGTACTGAAAATTTTGAGTAAATCATGCAGAAATCAACCAACATGAAATCAATTGATAGAGTGAAGGACATATTATGGAATTACCTTCAAGGTGTGATTTTTCATAAGGGGGTGATCAAAAGCAGGTTGCTTGTGAATATCAACACAGTCAAATAGATCCCCATAACGTGTCTGCAAAAGCCATTTTGTACATCATTCACAATATATAATCAACTCATGTAAAGATTAGTAGTACTTATTCACTATGATACAAAACACTAACCTTGATTGTCTTAACTGCTGGCTTGTTCAACAGCTTGAGTTGTCTCTTAATTTCATCATGTTCCACTGTTTTTCTTCCCTCCACAACATGACCAGCCCAGAGGATAGAAAAATAGAGCATATGCATTAACATTTTGTTAAGCTTCATGGGAGATCATAGGAAAATAACACTACTGATAGATAAAATGTGTATATATAATACCATATATCTTGTTTTAGAAATGATATTATTAGGACTTGGATCAAGAGAAGCCAGCACACTAAATTGACTAAGATTCGGTGTCCATTAACATCCATATTATGCATCAAACAGCTCTTTTAATCTCCACAATTTTGGTCCACTCAAACAAGCAAAATTAAGGAATGGCAACCTGGCCAAATTTGCTTGACCCAACTAATTTAAACAATTTTAGACTAAGTTTAAGACTATTTGAAAGACTAGTTATTTATTTATAACACGATAGGCTAGTTGAGTATGGATATATATTAGCTTCTATGATTAGTAAATTAAACAAATGAAAAAGTTAACGTGTGCTACAGTTATGTTCATTCCCGGAAGATCAAATTAGCAAGATCTAATAATAACTGTTATCCAACATGCAGGACATGTCTTGTGCGAGAAATGTGGTCTATGACTGCCTTAGGAAGACCTCCACCTAGGATTAATCCGTCTATTTATATCTCTATCAAAACCCATCTATATCTATCTACTCTTATTGATTAAAAAAGAATTGAAAGGCGTCCTCTTATAAAAAATAGGGGATTTGACCAATCAAATTATATATGAAAAAAAAGTCATAAAATAATTTTTATAATCTATCTCTTAAATCAGTATATCTTTAAAATTAGAATCTATTTCTAGGATTATGTTTATCATATAATTATGACTTATATTGTTATTTAATAATAATTTATTTTAAAATTAGAGTATCTCACCGTAGAGCAATATATTCCCTGGTACTAGTATAAACCCTCTCCCAAATATGACAAGGTACTCTCATATTTTTTCAATTAAAAACTTTTCTAAAACTTTAGGAGTTATAGATGGAGTTATCGATTATTAGATTATATTAATGAGGATCCAGAATAAATCAAACGTCTTAAAAGCAACCACTCTAAGAATAAAGTGCACTTAAAAAACAGAAAATTGAGTAACTTAACTTTTATGATTAAATTTTAATCTAGTGTACTCATTATAAGGAGAGATATTCGTAAGTGTCCCATTTAATCCGCGTGACTTGGGCTAATCATTTGATTCATTTGGTTAAAACCAAATAGAACCACTTACCTAGTCAACCAAAATGAGGTAGTTTACTTAACTAAACAAAAACTAAATTGCAATTGATAGCTAAACCGAATTAATTCGGTTTTGTTTTGTTTTAACCAAACTCCAACTAAACTAACCAAAATGGAAAATGATGCTTTCTATCATTAATTGTTCTATTTTTAGTGTTTACTCTAATTATTCATAAATTTTATTTAAGAAATAGAGAATTGTTAGCATACAATACTTGAAGGCTAATTACAAATTTATCATGAAAAGTTACATTAATATGTATCTAATGTGGGAGATTGTGTAATAGACACGCAATATAGAATATATTAGGCTTCCATCTCTTATATATATATATATATATACACACACACACACACACACACACACCCACACACACCCACACATAGTATTTTCAATAGATTGAACAAAAGTAACAATTTTATAAACATTTGTTATATATTATAATGACTAGAGATAAATAAAAGTTAAAATGAAGAAAAAAAAGAAGAATTGATGCAATTATGATCTTTGCTTTTATTGGTTTATTTAGTTTGATTGATTTTGACTAAAAATCTAAAACTGACCGAACTACATTTGGTTGGCTTTTGATTTCAACCAAAATATAAGCAAACTAAAGTAGCACATGTAAAACCTCAACTTGGGGTTAAGGTTTTATCCGCTTGTTGTCTTGCCTGATTCAAGCCTGTCTTGAATCAATTCAGCTTTTAGATCTTAAGTATGAGGCTTAGATGGTTGCACGAGCATGTTATGGAGGTTGTGTATGTCCGATATATGCTATAATAAAACATGAGTTATCTGCACATACTCGAGGTATATGGGTTATTTCTTGTGTTAGCTCAGATTTTTAAGGGTACATCTAGTGTAACACCTCGACTCGGCTCACCCGTGAACCAACCCGAAAATATTACCGGCGACCGAACCGTTCACTAATTTACTAGATTCGGTTAAGCTGACTCGGATCTACTCTCGACGTCTTAAGATGAAAATACGATTCTCTATATGCATGGATGAATGCACAAAAATTCTAACATGCTACTATATGGATGACATGATAATTAATTCACACACATCAACACAATTGCAATAAAATAAAAAAAGGAATTCCTAGTAAAAACAGACAAAACCTCCCCTAAAAGTGCGATTAAGGGGGGCCACCCAGTCAAAATGATATATACAACTATATATGGATATATCAACAATTTCATTCATAGAATATAATCTATAATGTACTCATTCTCGAGCTTGGGTCTTAGCCCACCTATACATCCTCTTCATAACTCACATCGTATCATCATGTCAACATTCAATCACAGCATATCATCATCTCTTTGCATTTTCTCACATCAATTTCAATCTAATAAAATTATAAACACAATATTAAACATTCAATTATTAAACATGTGTGTGCAAGAGACCTCGCTGCTCCTCCGTCAAAACTGGCACATCCAACTCACACTCATTACCTACATATAGTACGAAAACACGTCAGTAACGAGTGTTACCGGCCCAGAAAATAACTAATATCAAACTGTCACAGGAGAGCTAACCCTCCTGTTGAATGAAAACCATCATATACTTCATCAAAGAACTCTCACAAGGGCACAAATGGGAGTCGTCGCCCTCGAGCGGCAGCGTTCCCTTTTCATCTCATTCTCTTTCCTTGACCATCTCATCTATTGCGTCTTGCATCAAATCTCATTCTCGTTCATCTCAGTCCTCTACGTCCTCCATATTACTCCTGGCCTTGAGCCGAAGGCCAAGTACTCTCAGGCAGCCGCCTTTAGTACCCTTTGAACCACAAGTCCGAACATGCGCTGTACTAAACAATACCCGTAAACCTCCACATTCTCTGGGTGTAAGGAACTCAAACGCAGAGTTAGCAAGATCCCTCGAGATGAAGTGGGTCCTCCCCAACATCAACCCGAAGACGAACACATGCCTTATATGAAGCCATGGCTGCCTCCCTCTTTCCATCTCTCACTAAAAACACGAAAACTATACATATATATAGGTCTGGGTTGGGATTAATAAAGTAGGCCTGAAGGCATCGTGAGCTGGATCTGAATTTCGAAAACATACACGAGGGATTTCATCCTCAAGGGTTATTAATCTCGGAAAACTGTTCGGCTAAATGGCCCGAGTTAAATGGGATCCAATAAAACGCCACTTAACTCGTCCTACAAGTAGAAAACCAAACATATGATGGAATAGAGCGTAAAACAGAGACGAGTCCTAAATGGACCTGGTAGAAGCTCCAAGCGTGACATCACGCCTAGGTGGCGAGCTCCTACTTCGTATCTACACATCAGAGCTAAATACTCACGCCCGATAACTAAATGATGCATCAACTCATCCTAATTATCACACACAATACAATACAACATCCTCCATTAAATAATCATAAACAAAATATCTCTAGATAATTCTATTCACTCTGATTTTATTATATTTTTCTAAGTTACGTTACGGTTAATCAACATGCTCGGGTTAATTCACCTAATTAGAACACCAACATTTATCCATTACTAATCAATCATGAATATTATTACTTCTTCCATGCTCGGACTCATGCTCAAACTTTTGTCATGGCAATCAGTCAATCCTATCATGTTGTGCTAACAATCATCAATTCTAATCAATCAAATTAGGATAAGAGGTAATTATACCTCACGACGTCTGCAATCGGCAACGGCTAGGGCTTCGTTGTACGTGCATCTCGAACCTCGAATTCGGCGCTCCACAACGTCCAAAGCTCGATCGGGTTTGACCTGGTGAACTTCGCAGAAGATCCACTGAAATCCGTCAATCTAGTTTTTTGGCTACTTTCGGCGGTTTTCCGACAACTCAGTGGTTTTCCGGTGACTTTTCGGTGGTTTTCCGGCAAGAGTCACCGGCGGCGTCTATTGGTTAGATCGGAGCCATATAAGGTACCATTGGAACCACCTCGGCGAGCCCGATGTGTCTGTGGTTTTAACGGGGCCGACGGAGGTAGCAGCTCGCCGGAAAATGCCAAAACAGGGGCGGCCGCTGTGGGTGGCTAGATCCGGCCGACCTGGGCGGCGATCGGCGGCGCTCTGGTCGAGGAAGGTCGCTAGGGGGTTGAGGATGTCGTGGCTACCACTCGATCGTGGCGACGGTGGTTACCGGCCGCGCGATTGGCAATGGAAGAACGGCGTACGGCTGCGGCTTCCACTCGTCGTGGCGACCGGGCAACGGCCAGGAGAGCTCAGGGCGGCACGGCGACGCCATCGTGGGGTAGAGCGGCGTCGGTCGGCGGCCTAGCGGCACCGACAACGGCGGCGGTGGCGATGCATAGTGAGGGCGGCTAGGGCTTGAGAATTGGAAAAACGTCGGGAGGGAAAGAAAAGGCTTAATGGCAAACTTGTAAATATTACTTGATTCGTCTTCGGTTCGAGTCAAGAATAATATCTAAATCGAAATAATTCTAAAAAAAATCTAGAAAAATCGGAAAAAAATCCTAAAATAACACAATATCACAACATCCAAATGATATGCTCTATAGCTATCAACCTACCCAAAACTTCCCATAACGCATCCTAACGCGGTAAACACCCTAAAACTAATTCTACGGTCATAAAATGAAGAAATCTAAAATCATCGACTATATACTCTCATATATTCTGATAACTCATTCTCTGCTCATTCATGACGTTATCATTACATACTCGGGTACACATGACCCTCATGGCTCATACGCGCGACCAGTGTCGGCTCAGTACACGTGTTCTAAAATATACTCAACTCGAACCGACGACTGAACCGATCGGCTAACGACTATAAAACTGTGACTCGAATCACGGGTTTTACATCTAGTTCGTTATAGCTTTTAGTATCTATCTAGGTTTTTTTAGGATATCTCTTTTACATGCATTTTAGGGATTTCAAATTTACCAATTTGCCTAGATCATCATCAATTGAGTTCAGGGTTTTGACACTCATTTGGCTTCTTCATTTCGATTTCAGTTTGTAGTTTCATTTAGGCTTCAGGCCAGTTTCAACTTTTGTCAATCGATCCGAACTTTTCGACTATGTATATATTGAATATACTCTAGGTGCCATTTTTCCCATTTCCACGTTAGCCCTAGCATCTTCCCATTTTTCGGAGAATTTCTCCTACATTTTTGGAGCTATTTTAAACATAGCGCCACTGATTTTGGCTCACCACCGGCAAGACTCTGTCTACCCTTCGGCCACCACCACTATTGTGATGACCTTGTAGCCAGTTATTGACCCAGGCCCAGCTTCGGCATCAGCGCCGCTACGTTGACTACCAGATATGACGTTTTCTTCATCGTTTCTCACTGTTGCCGCCACTGACAAGCCATTTCCGATGCTTGCAATCCTCCTCCACGGCCAGCCGATCAATTGGACCTAGCCACTTTGGCCGTTGCTGCCTCATCCGTCGCCGGTGACTGATTGTTAAATTCCTATGATTTCTCCTCTTTTAGGCCATCCACCGGCCAATTTTTGTAAACCATCACCCAGACACCATCGTTGTCACCTCCCCTACATTTTTCTACCAACAGTGATCCTTGGCTCCTTGTCGTTGCCGTTTTCTAGAGACTAGCACAGGTGAGCCGATCATGCCCGTTTGCCCTATTGTGTCCTCGCTGCCCCATGTATTTGTTGCCCGCGCCCATGTTTGCCTGCCCATGTCTATGCCTGACCCAGCCAACCCAACCCAACAGCTTGACTTGGTTAGTTTGACTTGGTTTGACTTAACTCACTTGCTTAGTTGAGTCAATAACCTTTTTTCACTCATTTTCGGCCTGCTTTTGTATATTTTTTAGCAATTTTCAGTATTTCGAGATTTCGTATAATAGTTTAAATGCATATTTACACTATTTGGTATATTTCGATGTTATGAATGCTTTTATTTATTTATTATTTATTTCTTTATTTGTTTATATGTTTATTCATTATTATTTATTTCTTGTTATTTATATATTTTGTCATGTGTAATGCATGCTTGTATGATTATTTATTATTATTGATGTTGGATATACTTATTCCTATTGTTTTTATTCATGTTTATTATTTATTAATTTATTAATTTGCTTGCACGTATGTTAATTATTTATTTGTGTTTGATTACATATACATATATTTGGTGATGATATCATTATTATTTGAGATCAATGGTTATTAATTAATTATTTAGTTATTTAATTATTTATCCATTATTTATTTGTTCAATTATTTATTTATTTATTACTTACAAGTGTATGTGCTAATATTTACATATTTATTTAATATATTTATATTATTATTGTTATTCATGAATAATGTTTTATCTATTTGTATGTATTTATTAATCATATATATATATATATATATATTCATGAGTGTATTTATGTATTTATTGTTTGTCCATTTATTTACTATCCATTATTTATTTATTTTTTTATTTTCAAAAGCATTTAATTTGTTATTTATTATTTATTGTTTTCTTGATATTTACTCATGTACCTATTATTTCTATTTATGGTTCTTTTATTTGTTAGCTTGCTTAATTTGTTTACTATTGTTTATTGCTTGTTCATGCCTCGTTTTTCATGCCGAGTATTGATTGGTTAATTTATTTTGCATTGCCCTTCGTTGTGATGTTACTGTTCATGTGAGCGCACACTACGATTATGCATCATATATAGTTGTTAGTCTTTTGCTTAGTTGTCAGTCTCTTGTTGTGGAGTGGGTTCTGATGTATGTTCATGAGTCTGAGCTCGCCGTAGACATGCCATTACGCTTGTAGTTTGGACCTCAGTTATGTTAGGACTCTTCTCAACTTTATCGCTATACTCTATCATTGTTTGATTTATAAATTATATGACATGTTAAGTCCCACTTAACATTGGCCATCTAGATGTATTTTACTTATGTGATTAATAACCTTTAATGATGAGATCTCACGTGTTATTTTCGAACTTATCTCCACCTTATGTTGTTTTCAAGCCTACTTATATGATTCCCTTCCTAGCCCTATATATAGTTTTCATTGCATTTTTCAGTGAGCCGAGAGTTGGTGGACTTGACTTTGCATATACCGTGAAAGGCCGCATATGCAAGTCATAGCTGGCTCTGGATTGATGATAGAGTTGTTCCATTCCCGAGGGTTCCTAATATTTTTTCGTCTCGAGCTTCCTCACACCCAAAGAGGCGTGAAGTAAACGAGTATTATTTTGTATAGCGCATGTCTAGACTTGTGGTATTAAAGGGTATTAGAAGCGACTATTTGAGAATACTCCTCCCTCGTGATGTGGGCCAAGATTTATATGAAGGTATGAAGAAAGCTTAGGATACACATTTTTTCCTGATTGTGGAACCAGTTATTCTCAAGAGAGGTGTTTACCAAAAGTAGTATAACACCAATTCAATTCGAGATATTATCTAGTCTACACCTTGATCACTCCTTAGTAGATGTCGTTTTAGTGTTTCAATGGAGTTATATATTGGTTTTCCTTCCTCATTGAAGTCAATTTTCACTTGCCACCGTGTATTAGCTATCTTTTCGGGCTAGTGACACTCGTTGCTAATATTTTTCTTGTTATATATATAGATCTTTTGTTCATATGGGTTGACTTTGGTAGAATGACACATAGTTACTACACGCAGTTATGCTTAGCACATTGTTATTTTTTTTCATTTTTTTGTCTTTTTTTTATATGTGTTCATACATGTATTTGATGTATTGTGATGCATGCCTTCGCTAATTTTGGATGAGCAAATCAGATATAATATCAGGTCTCTCAATGAGACATTCAAAGTTTGGTTGCAACATTTATTTTGATATATTTATTCCTGTATTTTATCCATTTATATTTTTGTTCTTGGTGAGTAGTAAGTGTTCTCATATCATGTCATTGCATGTAGCTTCTTATTAGATTGTTGCATTCAACCATTCATCCTTTCCTCTTGTGTGTTGGTTGTGCCTTTAATGGTGCATTCCTTTCTCGATACGTTAAGAGGGTTGTTTTAATCTATTTTCTATTCAAGTCTTTTAAATTAATTGATTTAGACGTGACTCAACTCAATTGCAATAGTTATGATCTGGTTCTTAAGCGAGTCGAATTTGGGGTGTTACAATATAAGTTTGGTTTGCTAGGTTAACCAAACAGTGCTTACCCTTGTATGACAAGAAAGAAAGAAAAAATCTAAACATGATACAAGATGAAGATTTAGAAATAATAGAATTTTTTTTAAAAAAAATAACATGATCTTGAGTTCACTTTATTTCCTTTTTATAGGCTAATGATATTTTCCAAAAGATGTTTTTTATAACGATTTGACTTAGAAATATTTTTGAAAAAGAAAATAAATAAGATGTTTTTAAGCCCGATTTCTTTCCTTTTTAGTCAAATGACATTTTTCGAGGAAGGTTTTTTATAATGGATTTGAGTTAGTTATTTATTATTGTACTTATGCTATAGAAAACTAATTATAACTTCCAACTACCTTAAAATCATTGATAAGATTAACAAGTCTATCTCTAAAGAACATCATTAATTAGATTTTTTTTTATCTAGTAATATTTTTTATTTTACACATGTGATGACAATTAGAGCGCATCATGGTCTCCCTTCTTCTAATTTATGCAAAGGAACACTTGAAAATAGCATTAAAGGAAAAACATACTTAATTCAATTTTTTTCTCTTTAACCAAATACAACTTGAATAAATATGAATTTAATAATAATTTAACCCGTCCAACATTATTATGGAGAAAGATTATAAGGAAATGGGGCAAATGACCAAGTCTACCCAATGTCAAAGTAATTGTGACTGAATTTGATTGATTGATTATGATCATATAAAAATAAACCAATTATAGATATTTCCTCTTTTATACTAAATTATCATAAAAAATATTAAATTTAAGCCACATGAATCTTGGGTTTTGAGCATTTTCATGGTAATGTTATGAATACTTAATTATTCAAGTATAAAAAATAGCAATTTTGATTTTCATGTTGATTGATATATGATGAGAGAAATAAAGAACAATAAAAGATACAGTAATTGCATAAATAAGGTACTGGTCTTTTGTAAAAAATCTATATTAAAATATAAAATATAGAACTTTTAATACAGTGCTAATATGTATCTTTTAATTATTTTACAATATTACCCATAATTTTTATTTATATAAATATTACTTTTTTATTATAAATAAGATTTGTATCGAATCCCTTAAGACTTTTCTATCATAATTCAGATTTGTTTTAATTTTTATTATAATTTGGATTTGTTTCAAATCCCTTAACCATGCATCGCACGGGTTAGCAACTAACTAATAATAATGAATAATACAATAAATATAGAGTGATAATAAATCTTAAAAACCGAAATTTAACGGTGTCTAAGTATAACTGACTTGTATAAGGAATCTTGATTAGACAAGCCCAATCATATGTGTTTAAAATAAAATTTGGCCCATTTTTTATGTCAGAAAAGAAGAGAACAAATATATATACTTCATTTAAAAAAAACTTTTTTGACTTTTTTTTTGAGAAAATTTTCTAACTTTTTTCTTTAAGAAGACGTGAACAAAATGGCTAATTCATTTGCATGATCCGCTCCCGCTACAAGGAAAACATTTCCCGGGAAACATTTGCCCACCGTTTGTGGACATTAGCTGATACCAAAGAAACGTAATTCCACGAGAAACCAATTCCCCTTCTCCTCTAAAACCCTCGTCTTATCCCCCTCCCCACC
>JAVDBV010055828.1:0-13232 GCA_032619315.1 Piper longum
CGTTAATGCTATCATTAGATTGGCCACCTATTGATTGATTTAGAGATTTAATCTTGTCTAGAAATAGAAAGATTAGATTTGTCATTGAATAAAATAGCCTTTGTTCATCTATTTTGGGTGATTTACATATGAGATAGAGATATACTCATATGTCTTGGGTAACTGTTAAGGGCATAACTTAATGTATCATTTTGTATACACAATTTCATAGAGATATAGAAATTGGGTGCGATTGATAAGTTTATGGTGAATCTAAGAGATGTGATAAATAATTAATTCTCGTGGTTAATGATTCGAATATGAAATTCATAGGTAAAAATTATAACTTTAATCATATAGAGCACTAAGTGAAATTGAAAATCCTAGGTTTGTCGTCTTGAAATCAATTCATCATTTAAATATTGCAATTTTAGATTAATTTAGTCATAATTCATAATTAAAGCACTCTTTGAATTTGTTTTCATTTAAGTATAATTAATTAAATTAGTTTTGGTAATTGAGAATTTCTATAACTAATTCCTCGTGGGACGATACTTTCTTATCACTGTTATTACTTGATTCGACACGTGCACTTGCGTTAAAATTTCCACATCACATGCCAAAAGGGGATGTCAGGTAGACGGCTCATTATGCACTTGTGATACCGAAAGGGTGAGCCAATGGCAAATATCGTTAATTACACAAGCCATAGGTCAAGTAGTGTGTGTGGGATGAATGAGATTGTAGCGAGATGGGCGGCCACCCTCCCCGCATTATAAGAGCTCGACATAGGCTCACTTAACTAAAAGACTTTTGAAATAAGAATAGGGAGTATATTTGGCTTATTTTTTTAATTATATAGCTCAGTCGTTTTATCACTAACGTGGAATTACCTCTGCAGGTGTACAGATTGGGGCATAGATTGAAAGTGGGGTTGGTGGAGCTTTTACCAACCAAGGTTCGGAGAAAATGATAATGCATTGGACTTCTTTTTTATTTTATTTGAGTTATAAATGTAGCTATGGGAAACGGTCAAAGACCGTGGGACAATTATTATTCTGTCTTGTTCAAAACATAGTTTACTTTGTATGAGTTATACTTATGGCTTGAATAGAAATCATTTAACGTATAAGTAATGCCCGGTCCGGTTAGGGCTGGTCGTTACAGGGTTGGTTTGGCTTAATTTTAAGTAACACTTGGCTAGCTAGGCCCACACTATTGTGAAAAATGGCGGGTCGTTACAGGTGGTATTAGAGCCCAGTTTCCCACAAGTTCACATCTTATGACTCAAGTACCTTGTTGAAAAGTCCAATATTTGTCTTTTTCCAGTGTTGTATGTTATTAGTGAATCAATGGACTCACTAACAAATGTAAGTAATAATTAAAAGAGAGATTTTAAGCATAACACTGGTATGGGACGGTGTGCCACTTATGTGTCATGCTAGGTGCACGCGACACCTAAACCAATGAGCGTATTTGGGACGCCTTTACAATCAGCAGTGTTATCTATGTAGTATGGGTGGTATGAGACGCCTGTGCGATATGGATAATAGTGTCATGGGACAGTGTGCCCCACTTTAGTTATGCATGTGAGTGGCACTGCTTAAAAAAGAAAATAATAATAATAATAATAATAATAATAATAATAATCAATAATAACGGAAAAAAATCGATGTTTCAGATGGCAAGACATGTAGACAGTCAAGCCGATTTGCACAGTCTGACTAGAACACAAAAAATGTGTTGGCCTAGATCTTAACGGCCATACAGGGACTAGCGCAAGCTTCTAAAAATACAAATTCCGTGGTTCAGAATATGGTTCAGTGGTTACCGTTAGTGGTAGCAAGGAATGGAGCCTTAAACTAGGTAGCGGGTCCTAGTAACGTCCCAGATGGTGATCAGGGGAGTGCCCAAGGGCGGGAAGGGTTAGCTGATCCGGGCGAGCGAGGGGATCTTCCAAACCCAATGCCACCGGTAGTCCAATAAGTGGTGCCGCCAGCTATGGATGATAGTGACCATTATACTGTGGAAAAGCTCCAGAAGAATGGAGCTGAGGTATTAATTGGAGAGACTGATCCAATGAAGGTAGAAAGTTGGATAGATATTAATGAAAAAGCGTTTAGAGCTCTATCTATGCCCCACCGCCATCAAGTGACGTTGGCAACATGCATGCTTCAAGAGGAAGCATCTTACTGGTGGAAATCCACGGAAAAGACCACCTTTTAACGCCGTGAGATCTCATCCATCTCATGGGCAGAATTTGTAATAGCTTTCAATGGACAGTACTTTCCAGGGTCCGTTGTCCAAAAGAAAGCACTGGAATTCGCCACTCTGGCTCAGAGGGAAGATTCGGTCTGGGAGTATGCCAAGAATTTCTAACAGTTGGAACGTTTTGCACCTAGGATTCTAGCAACTGACAAGGCTAGAGAAGACAAATTCTTCTGGGGGTTGAAGCCAGAATTGAGAAGTAGGGTTGCTACGGCGCCAAGAGGCACTATAACCGAAGTGATTGAGGTAGCCACTACTCATGAGTTGGTGTACAAGCATGACTATGCATAGAAATAGGGGAAGGCTACTATCCAACATAAGAATGCCAAACACAGTAGTAGCCAAAACTGGTCCGCAGAACACCAGCAGCAGAACTATCAAAGGAACGTCGATGGGAACCACAAAAGGAAGTTTAGGGAGATTCCGTATCGATTAAGTAAAAACTGCAATAAGGTGCATTCAGGGCCATGCAACAAGCCCCGTTGGTGCTACAACTGCGGAAGGATGGGACACATGCAAAAGGAGTGTCGTCAGCCTCCGAGGCAACAAGTGAAGCAGCTTGAGAAAGAAGAGGCACCAACTCCTATTCGCTATCCGGCACCTGCAAAACCGGTGGACAAAGGGAAGGCGAAACTATATGCAGTCGAAATTGAGGACATTGAGGAGGATGACCATACAATTTGAGGTAAAATTCTGATTCAAAATGTTAGTGTGGATGTTTTATTTGATACGGAGTGTACACATTCATTCCTTTCATCTCGATTAGTTAAGAGTTTAGGACTCCAAACATCTCCATTATCCAAGACTTATAGAGTCACTACTGCAACTGGGGACAGTGAAGTCACAACGTTAGGAGTAACTAACCTATCCTTTGATATACAAGGGAAACCCTATGTATGGAATTTTATCGTGTATGGGGTAAAAGGGTTTGATGTACTGTTCCGAATGGACTTGTTGTCTGCACACCAGGCTTTTCTTGACTGTAAAGGGAAGAGAGTGTTGACAAAACCCTATAATTATAAGATGGGGGTCATTTTCCAAGGGTCATTGCAAGATCCATCTTCTTGTATCGTGTCGGTCAATGAGGCAACCGAGTGGTTCAGTGAGAGTTGTCAAGCCATTTTGGCTAACCTAGGGGAGTCTGAGTGGGTCCAAAGAGTTGTCCATGATTTCGGTGGTAGCAAAGTGTCCGGACGTATTCCCAGATTAACTTCCAAGGTCACCTACTAAGTGGGCAATGGAGTTCGCCATTGACCTAGCACCGGGAGTAACACAAATCTCTAAAGCACCATACCGCATGGCTCCAGCAGAACACAAAGAGTTAAAGAGTCAACTAGTAGAGTTGTTGCATGTGGGTTTCATCCGGCCAAGTACTTCGCCTTGATGAGCCCCTATTCTTTTTGTAAAGAAGAAGGATGGTTCACTTCGATTGTGTATTGACTATCACTAGCTCAATCAAGTGACAGTCAAGAATCGGTACCCCTTGCAGAGGATTGACGGCTTATTTGATCAGCTGAAAACAGCCGGAGTCTTCTCTAAAATAGACTTGCAGTCTGGATATCACCAATTACGAGTGAAGGAATCTTATATACAGAAAATGGCTTTCCAAACTCGATGTGGACATTATGAGTTTTTTATTATGGCTTTGGGCTTAACAAATGCACCAACAACCTTTATGTCACTAATGAACACAGTATTCCACACATACTTGGACAAGTTTATTATCGTGTTTGTGGATGACTTTTTAGTCTATTCAAATAATGAGGGGGACCATGTGAAACACCTGTCCATTGTCCATTGCTCTTCAGGTCCTGAAGGACAATCAACTGTTCGCCAAACTATCAAAGTGTGACTTCTGGCTGAAGGAGGTGAATTTCCTTGGACATATTATCTCAAAGGCAGGAGTTGCAGTAGATCCATCAAAAGTGAAAGCAGACACTGATTGGCCAACACCCAAATCACACACCAATAAATATCCGAAGTTTCCTTGGGCTAGCAGGTTATCGTAAATTCATTAAATATTTTTTCATAGTGGCATTGTTAATGACTAAGCTCACACGCAAAGGAGTCAAGTTTGAATGGAGTAGCAAGTGTGAAGAGAGTTTCCAATCTTTGAAGAAGAGTCTAACTACTGCACCAGTCCTGACCTTGCCAAATGGCAATGAAGGATTCGAAGCCTTCAGTGATGCATCTCTGGTAGGGTTAGGATGTGTCCTTATGCAAGATGGTAAGGTGGTGGCTTATGCCCCACGCCAATTGAAGATTCACAAGTAAAATTATGTGGCCCATGACTTGGAATTGGTAGGAGTGGTTTTTGCATTAAAGATTTGGAGACACTACCCTTATGGAGCCCAGTTTGAAGTGTTCACTGATCACTAGAGTTTAAATTATATCTTCACACAAAATGACCTTAATCTTCGACAGAGGCGGTGGATAGAATATTTGAAGGACTATGGCTTCCAAATTTTATACCATCTGGGGAAAGTGAACGTTGTAGCCGATGCTCTGAGTTGGAAGAAGGGCAAGGTGGACAAGGGTCAACAACTAGCTAGACTTTGGGATATGTCAGCTGAAGTGGTGGCTATTAACTCGGTGGAACGACTAATGGGATTACTGACAAACCTGGTTATCTCCAATGAAGTGGTTGACCAAGTTAAGGTAGCACAAATGGAGGATGAGGAGTTGAATGAGATGTTGAATAAAACTCCTGACATGGTAGCAGATTACAATAGTGTAATCAGATTTAGAGGGAGGTTATATGTACCCAACGATGATGCACTGAGGCCGAATATCCTGAGGAGGCTCATCGCTCAAAGTTCTCAATACACCCTTGTGTTACAAAGATGTACGAGGACATAAAACAAACCTATTGGTGGATTGGGATGAAGAGGGATGTGGTGGATTTTGTTTCTAAGTGTCAGACGTGCCAAGTGATCAAAACCCAACATCAACTACCCGGTAGATTATTACAATCTTTAGACATACCTACTTGGAAATGAGAGTGTGTCACATGTGATTATTACAATCTTTACTAAACTCCCAAGGACTCTGAAAAGTCATGACTCTATATGGGTGGTTGTGGACCGTCTGACTATGGCAGCTCACTTTATCCCCACAAAATCAATGAGGACTGCGGAATACCTAGCAGAATTATACGTCAATAACATTGTCAAGCTACATGGAATTCCAAATGAGATAGTCTCTGACAGAGATCCCCTACTCACTTCACATTTCGAGGAGGCTTTCTAAAAAGCTATGGGGACCCAAATCAAGCTAAGTACAGCATATCATCCCCAAACTGATGGTCAGAGTGAGAAGACCATTCAAACTTTGGAGGATTTATTAAGAGCTTGCATCCTTGACTGGGGAGGAGATTGGGAGAGACACTTAGCCTTGACTTAATTCACCTACAATAACTCTTATCAAGCCAACATAGGAATGACACTATTTGAAGCCTTATACGGTAGGCCCTGCAAAACTCCATCATGCTGGTTGGAGTCTACCAAGGCAGTCATAGTCGAACCAGAGATGGTGAGAGAAGCAGCTGAAAAGGTGCAACTTATTTAGCAAAGGCATAAGGCAGTTCAGGATCGATAGAAAAGTTATGCTGCTACTCGATGGAGGGACCTAGAGTTCCAAGTTGGGGAGTTTGTCTACCTAAAAATGTGTCCTAGGAAGAGGGTGATCAGATTTAGAACATCAGTGAAGTTGAAACCAATATTCATAGGGTCGTTCCCAAATCCTGGATCAAGTTAGAAATTGTGCATATAGATTAGCATTACCACCAAGCCTCATTGGAATACAAAATGTTTTTCATGTGTCAATGCTAAAGAAATATGTACGAGATGAGGATCACATACTCACAAATTTTGAAGACTTAGAGCTACAATCAGATTTAACTTATGAGGAAAAGCCGATTTGCATCTTGGCAAGAGAAACTAAGACACTCCGGAACAAGGAGATTCCTTTGGTAAAGGTATTGTGGAGAAATTAGGGGTTAGAAGAAGCTGCATGGGAGACTGAACAATAGATGACCAAGAAATACCCTAGCTTGTTTGTTGCATAAAAATTCTTGTCATTTTAGTAACATGAACTGATCCTGATGATGTACTTAGTGATGATTGTCTTGTTAATGCTATGATATTTGAGGGACGAAATATTTCTAAGTTGGGGAGATTGTAAAGACCCGAAAAAAAAAAAACATCGACGCGGTAGGATCGAATGTTGGAAAATTAATATTTCCATTTAAATTATTTACCCGCCACCCGGTTAATGATTAATTACCTGGTCAAGTGTAAGGTATAATTTAACTGATTAAGTATCGTTTAATCCTTTAAGTGAACCATATTGTTTACCCGTTTAACCGGTTAAGTGAACCATTCAATTTAACTGTTTAAACCAGTTAAGTGAACCGAATCAATTACCCGTTTACTTGGCTAAGGGAAACACGGTCGAAGTATGTTTTCACATACCCTAGCCATCATTTAATTATAAAAGGAGAAGGGGGGCGCCATTCACATTATTTCCTTTGGACAGATGCCGGTTTCCTCCATGCTCGAGTATTTTTCCTTTCTTCTTCTTCTTTGTAAGTTGCATGCATGCATATTTATAATTGATAACAAGCTTGTTAATCATGGAACTAAAGTCTCTAATCAACAAAAAAAGAAAAGACTTAAACTGGAAGCCGGATTTTGGGCAAGGTGGGCGACCGTAGGCAAGGAAATTCAAGGCAGCCCTCACACCCTCGACGGCCCCCGGGCTGCTGGGTTGAAGGGAGGACGTCACCGTGCCCCTGGGTTCCGGTGGGTGGCGGAATTGCAGCCGTTATTGGGCGGAGTTGCAAGGGTGGCGGAAATAGAGGACATGATAGTAGTTGAAGAAATTCGGCCGTCTAGGGCAACAATTGGGTTACAATCTGGTTGGGAAAGGTCTCTTAAGGGTCAAAGGTGCAAAGACGATCACCCAATTGTGGCGGCGAAGCTCACCGGCGGCGGAATCAGTTATGCAATCGCGTCGCAAGGGGCGGTGGAAGTTACTGAAATCGGGGCTATTCGTCGTCGCCGCGGTCAGAAGGTGGTCGGAGGTGGTCGGGGAGACACGGTGATGGCTTGGCGGGGCTGGTCGGCGTCGGTCGACGGCAATTGACAGTGGTCAGAAGCGAACGGAGCTTAGTCGACGAGCGTGAACGAAATGATGACTGCAGGCTACGATTGTGGGCAAAACACGATAGGAGTTGGTAATGGATCTGGTGGGGATTGGTGGAGTTGGTATGGAGGTGAGTTGAATAACGGGGGTGGCTTAGCCGCTGGCGGCTGGTTGTCGATGAACAGTCCGTCGAAAAACACCCCCAATCATAGCTCTATTTTGGAGAAGTAGAGGGAAGAAGAAGATGGTAGTTTTATAAATATGGGTTGACTCGACACGGTTTGAGTTAAAAAAATAATATCAACTAGTAATAAATATTTAAAAATAATTAATTTAATAGGATATGAGTTAAGTGGCTAAAATAATAAAATAATAAATTAATACACGAAATTGCTATAATTAATAAAATTACGGTCATGGTAAACGGTAAATAATTAATCGGTTTATTACAAACGATTAAATTAAATCGGAGAGTTGTAAGGGATAAATAAAATAAAGACTTCAGCTTTACCATATTAAACTAATATTTGGTAAATAAAACAATTATTTTGATAATGAATTAGGAAGGTAGAAGACGAGGTAATAAAATATAATCGTGTAGAAAATCACGAAATAGGGTAATTAAATAAGGAAGGGTGGAACCTTATTGAATTAAATAAATTATAGATAATTATATTAGTGATATTCTTAAATTAGGATAATAGAAATTAGTTAAAGAATATACCAATAATAGTAACTAATTATTGGTTATAAATTAATAATTATTTTATTAATTATCAAGTGAGATTTATTTTATTAATTTAAAATGTAAAGAAGGACATAAATGATTATATCACTTAAATAATTAATTATATCACCGAAAATGTTGAAAATTAAATAATTAATGATGTTCAACATGATACATTTTATATTGTCAAAAAAATTGATAGCTATATTAGTCATGTTGTTACATGAATTTTCTACATGAATAAAATTATACTCATGTATAATTTTATGTCCTCTTTCAGACTAGGATTTATTGATCGCAGTTGCAGGACTTCATACAAGCTATCAGATCCGTATATTACTGAAAGGTTGTATATTCCCTTCTGGCAGCCCTAGTCGGCCTGAGCCCAGATTCGACCACCATGCACCATGTGCAATCGAGGTAAAGGAATTGACTCAGTCCGACACGGGGCTACACTTTTAAATTTACTTGTAAGACAAATATGGAGTCTCTAACACGAGGCAACACTCGCGAATTATGGAGTCTCTGTCACGAGGCAGCACCCGTGAAATAGGGAGTCTCTATCGTGCGGCGGCAATTCAGAACTTGAAAATATGCCCCCATGCCGAAAGGGGATGTTAGGTAGGCAGCTCATTATGCACTTGTGATACCGAGAGGATGAGCCAATGGCAAATATCAGTAACTACACAGGCCATAGGTTACGTAGTGTGTGTGCGCATGCATGGGCATGTAGCAGGATGGGCGGCCACCCTCCCCACATTATAAGAGCTCGACATAGGCTCATTTCACTAAAATACTTTTGAAATAAGAATAGGGAATATATTTGACTTGTTTCTTTAATTATATAGCTTAGTGGTTTTATCACTAACGCGGAATTGCCTCCGTAGGTGTACAGATTCGGGCATAGATTGAGAGCGGGGTTGGTGGAGCTTTTACGAACCAAGGTTCGGAGAATATGATAATGGATTGGACTTCTTTTTTATTTTATTTGAGTTATAAATGTGGCTATGGGAAACGGTCCAATACTGTGGGACGATTATTATTATGTCTTATTTAAAACATAATTTACTTTGAATGAGTTATACTTATGGCTTAAATAGAAATCATGTAACGTATAAGTAACGCCTGGTCCGGTTAGGTCTAGTCATTATAGGGTTAGTTTGGCTTAATTTTTAGTAACACCTGGCCAGCGAGGCCCACACTATTGTGAAAAATGGCAAGTCATTATACATAGTATTTAACCTTAGGTACAAATTCAATGATTCTACAATGGGTGGATAAGACTGACAAAATCCAAAGTGAATGGAGCCGTTAGAGGTTTCATTATAACAAAAAACATATGAAGAAGCCTATGAATAAATGTAAAAACTTCTAAGTAACCAACATCAAATGGCATATGACTGAATTGGAAGGAAGGCTATACTGGGAGTGTAAAACCCAACTTCAGGTTTGGATTTTACCAGCTTTTAGTTTTGCCTATTCAAGCCAATCTCGAGTCAGTTCAAATGAGCTCGAGGAAGGCCAATTTTCAGACCATGAGTATAGGGCCTTGACGGCCGTATGAGCATGTTTTGGTGGTTGAGTATGTTGTACATGCAGATGACAGCTTCAGTTAGGTTACAACAGAGCATGAGTTATCAGTGTATATGTGAGGTATATAGATGATTTTGATGTCTTAGTTAGGGTTTTAGGCCTAGATCTAAACCATTGTAGCATATAGTATTCACTTGCGATTTTTAGGGTATCTGATTTACATGCATCTCAGGGATTTCGGATAATCGAATTGTGCCTCTATAGGCCCACTTTGATTGAGTGGTAGCTTTTCACCCGATTGAGTTTTGGCTTTGAGGCCTATTTAACTTTCTTGCATCAATTCCCACTTATTGAGTCCTTTTTAGGACTCGAGTAGTTTTTTACTTTAGACGGTCTTGATCTGAGCTTTCCATCTATATGTATTTATATTGCATATACCCAAAGGTGAGCCCCACTAGGCCACAAGTTGTGAGATGTTCAAATTGTGCCCCTAGCAAGATTAGAGCCATCTACGTTTGCCCTATCTTTCACCCATCATTTTCATAGATTTTTCTCCAATTTTCAGAGTTTTACACCACTAGCGCTTCCACCACTTTGTCTTGCCAATGAGGAGTCCCCAGCCTTCCCCTGTCCACCAGCCCGGAACCAACATGACCACCTCACAACCGGCTATTGATCCATACCCCTTACCACCTGTAAACACCAATTTTGGTTCAATTAAGAACCGAAACAGAAATATTGCGATCAAGTTAAGTCATGTTTAAAGTTGTCGGTTAGTACGGCTCGATCAATAAAATAGATCAAAATAACCTTCTTCGTGTCATGAGAATGTAAGACATTATTAAATACACGTCAAAACACATCAAACATAAGTAAATTAAGAAACAAATAAATGCGTTGAGCTCAAGTGTGTGTAGCGTTTATCTGTCCTCCCACCAAAGTTGACTCAAGATTGCGAGACCCACATGTATTATATGAAAAATGTCAGTAACGAATGTAAATAGTCCAAAAAATAACTAATAGAAATTGGCAATTGGCCATTCCATTACCCACAAAAACTTATGAAACTTCAAGATTGCCTCACATTGGCTGGTAAGAAAACATACTTAAGCAAATATCGGCTCGCATGCATGGCTCATAATCATATTCATACATACAATGCTTACGCCCTCACACCCTCCATATCACCTGCCATGGTATTCGAGTGGTAGAAGGAACAGTTAAGTTAGTGCCACAAATTCCAAGAATGTGCTGCATTACGCAGTACCCTCATACACCGTACTACCTCAAGGTTTGAAGGAGTACTAGTGCGGTCCATATATATCTCCCTAAAAATCATTCTCTTATTCGTGAAATCTGTAAAAATGCGTGTACTTATATAATAGGATCAGGGAAGAGGCTTCTATCATACAATTTTGAAGCTTTAGTTCGAAAACCAACAAGGGATCTCATCCTTGTAGTTTTATTTAACATGTGTAGAAATCACGGTTAAATGGCCCGACATCGAAGGATCTAATAAAACACCTTAGATGTCGTCCTACATTAAAGCATGATTAAACCATGCACGCAAGGAGTCAAGCAGAGAGGGAGAGTCCTACAGACTTGTGGTCCAAGCTCAAAGCTTATCTGCACATCTAGGCAAGCTCGGACACCAAAACCTACATTGGAACCCCCCACTAAGTAAAATACTAACACCTCTATATGATGCATGCATGTGATGTATGCTCATATCATCAATACATCCCAATAATAAGGAAAACAGTGCTATCAAACCCATAATTCAACATGTGGCAATAAAATCTAGACTTAATAATAATAAATAATAAACAAATAAATAAACAATAAAATGTACTCATAAATAATTAGATAAATAATAAATACGTAAACATGAACAATACTCTAACCGTAAAATAATAATATAATTATACAATATGAATATATGAGTAAACACAAGTAAATATCAACATATAATCGTGCCGCGAGCTGGTCACGTCTGTACAGATCCGGTGGCAGCAAGAGGGCGGAGAATTCGCCGGCGGCAAGGCAAATTGGTGGATGCGATAATGGTGGAAACATTCAAAATTGAGGGACAACGCTGGAAATAAATTGGTGGAGCCAAGGTTGAGTGTAAGACTTAAATCATGCCACATGGCACGATCTGGGAGCTCAATAGCTTGTGGCCTAGTGGGGCCCACCTATTGGTGTATGTAATATAGATATAGACGGAAAGTTCGGATCGAGACCGTCTAAAGGGGAAATTGACTCGAGCCCTAAAAGTGACTCGATAGGTGGGAAACGTGGTAAGAAGGTTAAATGTGCCATAAATCCTGCACTTAATCAAGATGGACCCACGGGGTGCAATCAAGTGATCCAAAATTTTTATGCTTCATGCTCATGAAATACCCAAAAAATTCCAAATGGATGCTAACGCTGAAACGGCCTTGTTCTAGGCCTAAAATGCTTGCTAACTCATAAAAAAATCATATGTATACCTCATATATACATTGATAACTGAGGCTCTACTGTTTCACAACTGAAACTATCATATTTATGTCCGGTACACTTAGCCTTCATCACATGCTCACATGGCCATCTAGGCCTCATACTCATATTCTTAAAATTAGTTTCATTTGAGCTTGCTCGAATCGCCCCAATACGGATCTAGAGAGGGCAAAACTAAAATCAGGTAAAACCTTAAACCTAAAATGGGATTTTACAACCTCTCCTCCTTATAAAAATTCTCTCATCGAAATTTCTCACATCAACTGTGATTAGAGGACTCAAATGAAGATGTCATCTTGTTGGCAAACTGGTAGCTCTCCCTCGAAAGCTAGTTGCACGTGGCACAAATGGACCAACATGATGCTAGATCCGTGAACACTGAAAAAGCTTGCTAGCGCCTTAATAATCTTACTAGATAGACTACACATGATCGAATCTTTTGGCGAAACATGTCATACATGCTATAATCATATAGCTGGATTGACCATACATACTCGAATTGTCTCACTAGACTAGCTCCTAGGTTCATTGCAAACTATAAGAGCTTAAATGCAATGACGTCACTGGGAAAAACCTAAGCTCACCGCTAAGGGTCTACTGGGTGGTCAAGCAAGTACTCTAAAGTATTGCAAGGTACTAGTTTGAATTACATTAGGAAAAACTATCTCAACGTGAGGTATACGACCTAACGTCTACCCATGTCTCCTTGATCCTCATCAATGCGATAGGTAAACTACGTGTACCCTCATGGCACTCTGCTTAGGTCATATGGCTATACTGATGTGTCCTGCAAGTCCTACTAGCATATGGTGGACTATACTACCAAATAAGGATATATGCTAATGGGCTATATGGTTCACTGTCGCCTGTCTAAGTCAAACACTCAGGTGTCCCTATAAGAGGAAATGGACTGCTCATTAGGTATTAGCTAACTCGGTCCCTAGTCAAGTATCTCACTGTTACATAATGGAACAAGGACAGCTACTATGACTCTACTGCATACTATGGCTCTCACAACTATCTACATAACTACTAACTACTGTTGCTGGGAGCTCTCTGTGATGGAATGAAGGTGAGA
>JAVDBV010055883.1:0-11362 GCA_032619315.1 Piper longum
TTATATATATATATATATATATATATATATATATATATATATATAATTAAAGTTTTCCAATTATAAGGAAATAAAAACTTTAATTTGGTTAGTTTGGGTTTTCTAATTCGCTCAAAATTAATAATTAAAAAAATACTATTTTTCTTCGGTAGTCAGAACGGTCTAGTTTGGCCTTCTTTAGTTGTGGCTAGCTTGTCATTCGAGCCTTTTTTTAAAATAATTTTAAATAAAAATATATAGTTTATTCTTATAATTAAATAACTGAACTAGAATTTGGGACAAAAAATTTTTCTTATCCTAAAACTCAAGAAATCTCTCTCTCTCTCTCTCTCTCTCTCTCAAAAGCTATAATTATGCGTACAAAACTTATTGCTCATCTTACCACCTCTCCTCAAATAATAAGTGTTGGGGGCTGATATTAATGTCAACGAAATCAATTATGTGGAGATCAAGTCTGCCCTGCGGGCTAGGAAATTTCTCACTTTGAAATAAACATCCTTAATTACTCTCTAACACGTGGGTAGTTTTGGCCCTCTCGATCAATAAGAAATTATTTCTCTACCCCCTAATCCGATAGAGGTTTTTTGGTCACAAACGAGAAAAAAAATCCCCAATCGAAGGATAAGAAATGTGGGAAACATCGTTAATGTACAATCCGCTTAAATAAAATTGTCATTTTCTTATGTATGGAAGTGAATTAGGTAGTAAGCCAAATAGCCCGACTCTAATTCGATGGGATGAAACAAAATTATTTATTGGCGTCAACGTGTCGGAGGAGTGTTAAGACAAATATCAAAAGCATTATATTATAATTTTTAAGCGATAACTATGCATAACCAGAGTGGAAAGTAATGGGTGATTTCACCATTATTGGCTTCATTATTTATTATAACTTAGCTTGTAGCCAAACAAATGTTGTTAAATAATTGTTTTGTATCTATCTTCATTCACAATGATTGAGTTTTTCACAAGACTTCATAATGATTGATTGATAGTATAAAACATAGAAAACATATATCCCAAGAAAAACTAATTCTTTTATGCACATTTTTATCATTCTCCAACCTAGTTTGTTAGATTATCGATGATAAAAATACTGCTAATTCAAGAAAACCTTGTCCACAGAATAAATGTTAGTGCTGCATTGTTAACAAGAATGCATGTTAACATCTGTAACAAAACTCATTTCATTGAGTTATATAATTGGTCTCCATGATTTGGGTCCAAATAGATGATGTTTATCAACAATATTGATTGAAGGGTTGATGCTACAACTATCAAGAATTGATTGAACCGGTATACATGTTCATTATTATTTATGATTGTCATTGACAAATGTATGGATATCAGATTTTGATATCTATGTTTTTGCACACGTTATATGATGATGTGTATGGCCATTGAACCCTTCTTGATCTTTCACTGTGACCCAATCATACACTTCAATTTTAGTTTTTTTTTTCAAAAAAAATCACAATGTTTACATTTTAGTATTTTATAAAAGCAGCTTAATTGACTCTAGTGAAGGGTGCTAATGTTTCATACCTCTCTAAAATTCCGGTTGAACAAAAGTCTATGTGTAATAACTATGTTGAGACCAAAATATGCATATATTGATCAGTAGAACTCGCTAAAAAATGTCAACCAATCTTGATCACAAATATTATGTCTTGTCGGATATTTTTAGTTTAAAATATATAATTAGATGGTAATCACAAACATGTATTTAATTGTGGACTTCAATTAAATATGAACAAGCTAACATTTGCTTCACCTTTAGTACCATTCTATATATGATTTTAACAAATCAAATGGAATTGGATTGTTTTACGAGACAAGTGTTGTGGGGTAGAAAAATATGAAAAATGGTTGATTTGTCAAGAAATGCAATCTGAAGAATTTCCATTGAAGTGGGCAATTTAAAATTCAAATGCCTGAGAATGATAAAGGTCTTCAATTTTGTCTTCTAACATAATAATGATGGAACAAAAGTTTTTGAAATCATAATAAAAAACATTAAAAAAATGGTACCTTTGAAATTGAGTTCTAAAGGGTTTCCACATAATGGGCATTTAAAAAATATAAGTTTGGAAATATATAAATTGGCATAAAAAAGATAGTTGTTGATGTCCTAACAATTTATCATGCATTAAAAGCTCAAAGATGGGGGTCATAAAATTAGCAAATAACTAGGTGCTATGCACAACTTATATTATTGATAAATTTTAATTTTATCGATAAAATTTTGTTAAATAATAAGATATATTATAATAATCTAATATATTATATATAGATTTTAATTAATTATGACTTTAAAGATAAATCCTAATTAAATGAAAAGACATACTATTATAATTTAATTTATTTTCTTATTTTTGTGGTATTTTAATTAGTCAAATTCCTACTTTTAATCAGATATTAATATTGAGTTCTTATTTTATTAATAGGAGTAGATTATATCATTTTTAGGAACTGAATGTAGAGTGGTCACTAGTGAGCTGCTTGTTAGAGTCGGAGGAGTCTATTAATTTATATAATGCATGACAAATGTACCACATGTTTGGCCTGAGGAATTTGTTTTAGTCATTTTCTACACCCCTGTATGATTTCGAACTTTGTAAATGAATTATTTCTATTTTTTATAATTATAGAAAAATCTAAAATAACCAATTTATGAATTTTGAAATTACCCAATTTCGGGCAGGAAAATTCTTTTCTGATAATATTTTTTTTATCCTAATGGCCTTGACCCATCATCTTAGGCCCATAAATTTCAAATTCTTGGCGTTGACAAAAAAATGTTTCAATTTTATGTTGGTTATTTTTAATTTTCTAATCACCATTTTATAGTATCTTCAATTTTTTTAAATTTTATTGCACCAATAGTCATGAGGACGGCTATGCACCTTTGACCTAACTGCCTAAAACCAAGAGCTAATTACACTTAGCAAAGAGGTATACGTATTGATGCAAACTTGTTTAATCACCTGATTATTAGTGTCATGGATATATATGCAGAGCACGTTGACAAACAACGCAAACCTCCTTAAGACGTGGTCTCAACCAACAAAATTTCAATTCAATCGATTGTTCGTGCACCGAAAAAGACATGAAAACATGCATTGAATTGGCCATTTTCAATGAACAATATGAAATTGGAAGTATGGTTGTATAAATAGAAGAGCAATGTGGTCTATGAAATATGAACAGCAGGTTAACTCTTCATCACAATGGGGAACTGCATTGTCACCGAGAGTTGTTTTGGCTCAAACAAGCAGAAAACTAGAGCCGCCATCTTCCCCATGCGAGAGGAGCTCATCTACCATCCAAACAAATTGGAATGCCATGGCAATCCGGCTTGTGCCGGCGTTTTTTGCTTTTTGTCGAACGGAAGGCCCCGGTTGTTCGTCACTCCAGCAGTGCAAAAGATGGCAAACAAGGGTAGTTCTTGTAGTGCAAAAATCAGAATTGTGCTGAAGAGGAAGCAGCTGGAAGAGTTGGTGCTAAGAATTGAAAGTGAGAAAGAGCAATGCCAAGATGCCATAGAAGTATTGAAATGGAGTCCATCTCTTGTTACAATACCAGAATTTGACTGTTTGTAATTAATTAGGCGATGAAACTCTGCCAGAAATTATCAAAGCTTAGAGAAAGCAGGATTTGGTGGTTGAATTTTGTGGCTCAAAACTGTGCATGGGCATTTTCTGTAATCTATGTTAACCCTGCCTGCTTAGGTTTGGTGGTAATTTTACAGTTATTTTGTAATTTATTTTGATGAATTTTTCCTGTTCAATGAGAGTATAACGAGGTTACATTTGTAGTTTTTTTGATGAATATTGACAGTTTGGAAAATAGATGGAATAATGAATCAAAAGGTCCAGTTGCGAATTAGCATTTGCATTAAACAATGGTCTTCCCTTAATAAAAGGATCCACATTTGCTAGTTGGACAACTGAAAAATAATGTACAAATGAAAAAAAAAAACAATTTAAATATCAGCTTAGTAAAAGGTCACACAGCAATCAAAAACATTCATCTTTATGGACTCCTTATTATCACATTGATTAGTCCATTTAATTTGTTTCACATCATTTTTTCGAGTTGTCGACGTCAAATTGCTTGATTTCCCTACAAAGGTAAAAGAAATAATGAAACAAGAGAACAATTTTATCTTTAAAGATATAGAAGATGCTGACCTTTGGTTGCATATGTTCCTACTTCATTGCCTGTCCTTCAAATCAGTTGGTGCCCTTACTTTTCCACTTGATGGAGATTCTCCCTTTAACTTCTTTACATCAGTTTTCCTGGCCTTTGTCAGAGTAGCAATTTTCTTCATAAGAATCTGCAAGCAAGCATAACCTTTACTGTAGTAAGAAAAATAAAAATAATATATTGGTGCTCCAAGTTTACAAAACATACTCCTCAAATAGGAAATTGCTGCAACTAAGGACTAGGACTGCAGCTTTGGACTAAGTAAAATTGAAATATTTCCAACAAGTTTCAATAATCATTGGATCACTGAATTCACTACCTTAATTTCATTGTCCATGGTGTTCAGTTTTCCATCTTTCTCCTCACAAATTTTCCTCAGATTAATGACTTCCTTCTGTATCCTGTCATACAGAAAACCAGAAACATAATCCTCACTTCCAGACTCCAACAAACAATCCTTATCCGTTTGATCCTTGATACCAATGGAGAGAATAGAGGTTTCATCTTTCCCGGTTTCCCCCGTACAATTAAAATCACCACAGTTTCCATTGTTGTCTGCATTTTCCTTCTCACCCTCATTAATCATCTTAGTACCGGAAGCCCACAAATTTTTCCGCAGGATGGTTCCTCCTGAACTATTCATTTCACTGACGCTGTTTAATCTGTTCAATTGCCTTGTTGAATTTGCTGCATGAAGAGCTGTATGAGGCTGAAACAGAGAGCCTTCACTGATGGAAAGCCTGGCTCTCGGTTGAGATGTTGACCTCTTTCTGCATCCAGTGCTGCTTGCTGAAAATTCCAACACGCTGGCCAAATTTTCATATTCTTGCGACATGGGTGATGCATTAGTGCTTGATGAGATGCTTGATACATGCTTTAGACCTTCCTCTAATACTTTAAGCCGTAGACGCATTTTATCCTGTAAAAAGAATGAGAGCCAAAATCAATTTAGATGCAAAACTAATAAAAAAATAAAAAAGAACATTAGGAGATTTGGAACTACAGGCAGTGGATACCAAACTACAAATTCAAAAAATATTACAGCCAAAGGCTATGAAATATTATTTTTTTTCTCATACTTTGAGTTGAGCTTCGGCCTTAGCTGATTTCTCAGCAGTGGTCAGTTTTTCTCTCAGCCGCTGCAACTCCCCCTGAAGATGACAAAAAAGTTGTTAAACATTCTGCATTATACTGCTTTTGCATCTTGCCATTTTTAAAAACCTTTCCAAGTAAATGAGAAATATTGATTTATGAAAGAATCAAGACCTGGAAGTACTTTCTCTCTTCCAACCACTGTTTAACAGGCATGACTTTGTCACTCTCATCCTTCCATTCATTTGCCACAACTTTTGCAACCCTATTTGCAGAAACATTAGCCTTAGCAAGCTCTCTTTCAAGAGATCTCCGCTCTTCCTGAAGATTTCAGTTATTCAGTTCAGACATTCATGCTAAGCATTTTTGTTATATAATGAAATCATAAATATAAAACAGTTTAGAAATTAACTTTAAGATCTGATATCTGACGCCGAAAATCACGTATCACATTAGCTGCTTCACCACCAGCTAGAATGGACTCTTCAAGTTCTCGGATAGTTTGGCTCAGTTTCTCTACCTCATCTACCTTTTGGCGATATGATTTGTCCAGAATCCTATACTCTTCCTGGAAGTTTTGAGAATGGTAATTTGAGTACGGCTGTGGAGAGTCACTCTCAGATAACCAAGAAAATCACACACCTGGTATGTCTCAACTTGTCTCTCCAATTCACAAATATGGTTCTGTGCTTCTTCCACTATTAGTGCTCTTTCTAAAGCAGTTTTTAAGATGTCATTTGCTTCAACAAGAGCAGCTTCTTTTGATTTGTTGATACGTTCCAAAGTCTTCTTATCCTCTTGAAGTTTAGCCACCTGCAAGTTGTAATTTTCTTTTTATCTATGCAAATTATATTACATGTTATTGAATGACCTGCAGCTATGCTTCCTGAATAACATGTCAAAAGCCAACTCACTTTGTTTTTATACATTTTGATATCAGCTTCCATGGGTGCAATGGCAGAATTAATAGGAATAGAGTCGTCATCCTTTTGAGCGGTGTGGATCCTTCTCAGAGCTGCTTCTGCTGCAAATTGACCAGCAAGCGCCTCTTTCTTGTCATCAATTAATTTCTTGATTTCAAGATTCTGCATGCCACACAATACAAATATAATATAAGATGAATTTCATACCACAAATCTAAATGTTGCAAAACTTAAGAGTAATATAATTAAATTACCCTTTGCTCAATAAGATTTTCTGCTAGTTGCAGCTTCTCTTTCACCTTATCAAGATCATTATTCAGCTGTAATAATTACCAAAAAGAAAAATGAGAATTCTCTTTCAATAGTTAACATCGAAATTCAATGAGCAATGAGTTACAGAGAATCAATCTCTGGGAAAGGTTCTCTCATATTTAAGGCACACATCTCACCTGTTTCACTGCTTTATCTTTCAGATAATCATTAGCTTTCAGTGCCTTTACTTCACCTTGTGTAAGAGTGAGCTCTCTATCCTTTTCTGTAACAGAAAGAAAAGGAAATACCTCATTCCAAAAGTACGACAAAGCTAAAATATATTTATGACAGAAGTGCAGGGAACAAATTTAAAAAGTAGACTTTTGCAGCCATTCTTTGCTAATACAACACCTCTATTTACACTCTAATAGTGTAACCTTGGTTCAAGATAAACAAGGGTTAATCTTTCACACAGTTTATGTAGAAAATAAATACTAAAAAAGTGGGATGAACAAGCACAAAGTGCTGAAACTTAATCTGTAAACTAAATTACAACGTGCGAGATGGCTTCTAAGTACAGAGAAAGAAAAGATAACATGTGAAAGTCGCATAAAATGTTTATAACTACCAAATACTAAAATGTAATTAGTTATGGCCTGCACCGTATAATTATTGCAAGATTACTTTTGTATAATATGGAATTTACAAGATTCAATGTATAAAAGCCGTTGTTTACCAAATGCCTTTTGTAATACTCAATTACTTAAAAAGTCACTTGCTAAGAAGCATCTCGCAATTCTTGATAGGATCATAATGAATGAAACATTAATTTTCTCTCACAAATTCAAGGCAGAAATAATTCCATTAATCTGTTCTGATTCAGGAATTTACCAAAGACAAAGACAGAGTACAAGACACTAAAAATCCAGAACAAACATACACGAACTCTAAGAAAACAACACCCTCTCCTTCACAAACAAATAACAATATTATCAACCAGGGCCAACATGAAAGCCTAAACAGAAAAATACGCAGCTAGCATCAAAGCCTATTACAAAGACGCAAAAAAAAGCACAATTTCACCACAATCTAAAATAACATAATACACATGTAAGCAAACTCAAACATGTAAGAACTTCAAAAAAAAAAGAAAGGAAGAAACACTCCACTCTTCTTAATACACAAAGGATACCATATTCAAATGACAACAGCTTGAGTTCCTAAACTGAAAATGAATCAAACATCTACCAGACACTAAAAGATGCAAAAGAAGAGTCTAACTCTCCGCCACACCCTAGCAGAATGAAACCATGAACGCCAAAACTCAAACATGCACACCTCGGAGCAAATTTTGCAATCTATCAAGCTCCAGGACAAATGGGCCTGAAGAGGGTGAAAGGTAGATCCCCGCCCCAGCCAGCTCCTCTGCTCCAACCATGTCTTTCTGCCACCAACTCCCAACTCTTCCGTTCCTCTGCTCCAAAACCCACCACTCTTATAGAAAGCAGCCATCTCTGTCATTTCTTCCCTTGCTGAGAAGCTAAAACAGGAGGAAGGTCTGCATCAGCTACAGCCGGCTGGCCGGGGCCTTTGACACGTGCAACAGGCATCTCCCCCTATGAAGTGTCACGTCTTGAACACAAAGTTGGCAGGATATTCAAAACACAGCTAGAACAATACCATCTACTTCCAAATGGTATTGAGAGCAGAAGCTCATCTCTTGGGTACCCACGCTTTGTGAGCTTTGCAGATGAAGTTTCTTGCTAGTGAAAAAGAAAAAGGTGATCAGAAAGCCAACAACTTTGATGGGAACTTATTGTTTTTTCGGGTCTGGATCAGATGACAGCTTTCCTGCTACCAATGGAATAGGAACAGTATGGTGTGCAGGAAGGAAAAGGGTAGGCGTCATGTAAACGTAGGGAAGAGAGTTTTCTGTTTCAAAAATAAATGGCTTTTAACTCCTCCATTAGTAGAAAATCAAATTAATTATATATAATTGGCAAGATAACTATGTCGGATAAATTTTAATTTTTTATATAAATTCCTGTTGAATAATAAAATAGATTATAATAATTTTATATCTTAAATATAGTTAGTGAATAATTTTAAAGATATTTCTTATTAGAATGAAAAAATAAATTATAATTATTTAATTTTTTTTATCATATTTTTTTCAAATTAAATTAAAGAATCTCTTACTGAGAAGAAGTTAGAAATTAAGATTAATCGAATTTAAACTGATGACCTTATATTGTGAAAAGATATTTTTATTATTACTTTTAAAATTAAAGTCAACGAGATTTGAATCTCTCATCATGAAAGTTGATTCTTCTACTTTATTATATTTTTAAAATTTTCTTGTTTTTTGATTAGTTGATTCTTCTACTTTTAATTATTAAATTATATATATATATATATATATATAGACACATACACATATGAAAGTAATACTAGGATACTAGGGCCCTAGACAAAATATTACCCTATGAGTAATATATGTATTAGAGATAAAAAAATCAATAAATTGTTATTTAACGAGTAAATATATATAGATTTTGATTTTAAAAATAAATCCTAATTAAATGAAGAGATAAATTATGAAAATATTATGTATTATTTTTTATTTTTGTTATATGTTTATTTGGTGAATATTCTACTTTTTATTGTAGTTCCTTTTTTACCAGATTTGTGTTAAGATTAGGTAATATATCGTGCCATTGTATAAGAGATAAGATAATCTAATATTATAGATAGACTTTCATTCAATTCTAATAGTTGGTGAATAATTTAAAGATATAACTTATTCGAATAAAAAGATAAATTATAATTTTTATTATTATTATATTCTTTCAAATACAATTAAACTGACTCTTATTAAAAGGAAGTTAGATGTTGAGGTTAGTTGAGTTTAAACTCATAACCTTATATTGTGAAAAATATTATTATTTTTTTTAAAAAAATTATGGTTAGCGAGATTTGAACCTGTGATCATATGCGGAGGTATTTTATTATATTTTTAATTTTTTTTCTTATTTTGATTATTTGATTCTTCTACTTTTAATCTTAGGTTGGTATTAAATTCCTTATATATATATATATGAAAGTAGAAACTGTGATACTGGGCCCTAGGCAAAATATTACACTATGAATAATATATATTAGAGATAAAAAATCAATAAATTATAATTGAACGAGTAAATATATGTAGATTTTGATTTAAAAATAAATCCTAATTAAATGAAGAGATAAATTATAAAAATAAAATGTATTATTTTTATTTTTGTTATATGTTTATTTTCGGAATATCCCACTTTTTATTGTAGCTCCTTTTTTACCATATTTTTGTTAATATTTATTAGGTAATATATCGCACCATTGTATAAGTGATAAGATAATCTAATATTATAGATAGACTTTCATTCAATAAGGTGATTGACTACAATGATCTAATGTTGTAAAAATAGATTTTGATTTTAAAGATAAACTCTAATTGAATGAATAGGAGAGGGTATAATAGTTTAATTTATTAATTTTTAATTTAATTGTATTTAGATTGATCAAATTCTAACTTTTTGTCAGAAGTGAATTTTAATTCCCCTTTCAATAGGAAGAGTTAATAATATGTTATTAATTTTAATATGTTATTTTTGGGGAAGAAAGCGGATCTATATATTTATTTTTGCATAACTAATTTTATTATTCTCAATTACCATGTTTAATACCTGTTGATGTATTTTAAGTATATCAGTTGGGTTGTGCATATAGATCTTTAATTCTATTTAACATATTCTGAAGAAAGGAAAAAAGTAAAGTAACCCATACCTCATATATTATATGAACTACACTCATAAGTTGAATCTGTTTAATGGATCTTACATAAGGAGATTTATATATGTATAGAAAGAATAGCACATTTGTAATCTTTTTTTAAATTTTTTGACATCAATATAATCTATTTTTTAATTTTTTTAAAAATACAATAGTATAATGGTATTTTAAAATTAATTCTTGTTATAATTCCTTTGATAACAAGCTCATGGAGCAGGCTCAAGCCCGAGCTCGCTTTGTTGGAGTTTGTTCGGACCGAGCTTTTAATCGACTCTGGCCGTTATAAAGTAAAATTAAATTTAATCAATCTTTAAACAACAATAATCAAATTAATTAGATATTAATCGGGCCTGTTGTCTATGAATCTATGGTATGCAAACTCATTTTGTATTATGTTGTGTTGTATCATGATGGAATATAATTAAATCATTAATAGTTACACAATTGGGTGAACTAGAACTTCTAAAAACCACTACTTAAGAATTAAAAAGACTTTGATTATTTGATTAGTCTACTTAAGAATTAAGAAGGCTTTGATTATTTAATAGAAACCACTCACTCCAATTTGCGGGTTAATCCCATATGTTTGTGTGGATACTAAGCAAGAGTTAATTAATTAGTGGCAAACAATGTTAACTCAATCAATCAAACCTTGAATTATCACTCTCGGCCAAAAACATTGAATCACCCTTTTATGAAAAGCTAATTAAAGTCGAAAAGACACTAAACCTTAACCCATGAATCTTACTGGACACATTAATATTTTTATCAAAACTTGGCCGGCTCTTAAACATAGAGATGCTTGTGATCAATTCTCGTCTTAGGTAGACTTTTAAAACTCCATGATATTGAGCAAAAAGTTTAAAAACTCAGACTCAAACTCAACTCGGTATGTCATATAGGGGAATTGACTCCGAGTTGATTTAGAGTCATTTGCATTATTTATTTGATTACCTAAATAAAATGTTACATGAAAACAACATATATTACTTTTTTATGTTTGAAATTGATATATATATATATATATATATATATATATATATCAATTTCAAACATAA
>JAVDBV010055888.1:0-16169 GCA_032619315.1 Piper longum
TGCACTGTAAGTCCTAAATAGTGCCACAAAGGTACCACCTATACTAAGGCAAAGATTAAATCCTATGTCTCAAGGAAAGGACCTAATCATGCTTGCGAAAAACAAGGCAAACACGGTCTCCCTAAAGGACACATTGCCACTGAACCCATCATATATGCCAAAATTCTAACACGAGTCAAACTGCTCTCATTGGCTGAGGTCAAACTACATGTCAGACCATCTGCATGATCATCTAAGCTGTATACCCTAGCTATAATTTATACATTTGCTATCATGCTTACTAAACAGTCTAACCACTGTGACCATTCCATTTGGAGGTCACACAGCCTAGTTCTCTGATTTTGTCTATATGCGTCCTTGTAAGACTGTCACTATTACTATCTTACAATACATACCTAACCTAAGGATGTCAGGTCAGGGCGATGGTATGCAAGATAGCCAGTGAAGTCAATCATGTGCCATCACATTCAAATAATTCCATTACACTTAACTTTCCACTATATGGATGATGTTACCGTAACTATATCTTGTCCTCAATCTCTGATCTAACTCTACTCTCAATATTATGACGTGCAGTGAGAAGCTAAGAACATCAAGTAGTTGTCCTCCAATAGGGTGAGGTAACCGCTTGCCCTTTGATTTTGCCATAACTGCTCCACTCGGTTGGCAGTAGTGGAACATACGGATGGTGGATGTTCATCACGGTCGGTGGCGATGCATCATGGTTGGTGTTTAGGCAACTCAAATGGTGGTTGTGCATCATGGATGGCAGCTGTGCTACTCAGACAGAGGTTGTACAACTCGGACCGCTGTTGTGCTACTCAGACGGTGGTTCTACTATCTAGGTACTAAAGATCAAATCCTAATCATATATTTCATGAACCCACTTTTGTTTCTGACATGTCTTCCCCCATGTGTTAAAGTGGATCTATTAATCACATTCTCCATCTATAAGGATTTGTCTGAAGGTCTATATCACCAATCTAGACCTCGAACTATACTTAATGGATCGGTTTAAGGCACTCAATGGTCTATGCTTATGTGTCACGTAACTACTTGTGTATCTTCATACTCCAAGCTCCCTACATGTGTCTGTAAGCATATATAGACATTCCAGTGGCATCCCAACATCAACTGAAATCATGATCTCATATACATCTCATAACTTCTCAAACCGTCAACACTGAAGCATGTACTACTCAGGTCTAAATCAGCACACAATCCGAAATATTAAGAAAAATACTAAAGAAAATACTTAACGACTTGACTAAGGACAGCTCCACACAATTGGCTCAATACAAAAGTCTTTCCTTTCAATTGACCAAGATATGGCTTTGATACCAATTTGTAACACCCCGATTTCGGTTCTTTGAAGAACTGAATCAGAAATGTTGCGATCAAGTCAAGCATGTTTCAAGTTGTTAGTAGTTACGACTCAATCGACAAAATAGATTGAAACAACCTTCTTGGTGTCATGAGAATGGAAGACATTATCAAATACACGTACAAATACATCAAATATAAATAAAAGTAAGAAAGTAAATAATTGCACTGAGCTCAAGTGTGTGTAGCATTTATTTGTCATCTTACCAAAGTCAACTCAAGATTGCAAGACCTATATATATATTATATGAAAAACATCAGTAACAAATGTTACTAGTCTAAAAAATAACTAATACAAACTGGCAAATAGGTATTCCATCACCCACGAGAACTTATAAAACTTCAAGATTGCCTCGCACTGGGCAATAAGCAAACATAGTTAAACAAATGTCGGCTCGCATGCGCGGCTCATAATCATATTCATACATACAACGCTTATGCCGTCACATCTTCCATATCACATGTCACGGTACTCGAGTGGCAAAAGGAACAGTTAAGTTCGTGCCACAAATTCTGGAAATGCGCTGTGGTACGCATCCGTACATCGAAACCCATTGCTAAGTAAAATTCTAACACCTCTATATGATGCATGCTTGTCGTATGTGCTCATATCATCAATACATTCTAATAAATAAGACGACACTAAATAAACATACAACTATTCGTAAATAATAAATAATAAGAAATAAATAAATAATAAATAAATAAAATACTCATAACATCCAAACATGTTAAACAACGTGAATATAATTCTGAACTAATGTAAGGGTTCTTGAATTACAAAAAACAGTCGAGAAACAACTGATCACTAGCTGAACTAGACCTAACGAAGATGAACCAAACCAAACCAGAAGAGCTTAGGTTGGAAAATGGGCTAGGTTGGCTTGGTGGACATGAACACTTGGTGAACATGAACACGAACATGACACCTGGTGGACTCGAACATGGCCAGGAAGATGCAGGCACGACCAGTCGGATGCGACAAGAGCAAGTGGAGGACGGGGAACATCATAGTGGTGGTGATCAGAGGAGTTCGGCCATTGGATGACTAGAAATTGGTCGGAAAGGGGTGGCATCGCCTCTATGTGTGGCAATGCTACTGGCAGCAATTGCGGCCACGGCAAGGATCGATGTCGATCTCAAATTAGAAATCTTAAGGCGGAGAAGTTTCCTGGGTCGTTAGATCAGTAAATGGTGACTCACCCGGGTCGAAAAGTCGCCCAAATGGAGGTGGTGGCAGTGAAGACCGGCTCCAATAACTCCCTCAATACTGGCGACTATTGCGCAACCGGTGGTCGTGTGAGGTAAGATTGGAAAGCCGGCCGCGTGGTGGTCATGTGGGTGCCTGTGCAGTGGTCGAGGGAGGTCCGAAGACTCACCGGTTGCAAGTCGAAGTGGCGGCAGTGCTAATGTGTAAACATCTGTGATGAGGGCCATCACTGAAAATAAATCGGTAGAGCTATGGTTGAGTGTACAGCCCAGATCTTGCCACGTGGTATGATCTAGACGTTTGACAATTTGTGGCCTAGTGGGGCCCACCTATTGGTATATGCAATATACATATGGACAAAAGACTCGGATTGAGACCGCCCAATGTCGAAACTGACTCGAGTATTAAAAATGACCCTATATGCGGGAGTCGAGGCAAGAAGGCTACATGGGCCTCGAATGCTGAACTCAATCAAGCTAGGCCTACATGGGCACAATCAAGATTCTTATGACGCATGTAAATGAAATACCAAAAAAAATCCCAATAGATGCTAAAGGTTGAAACGACCTAGATCTAAGCCTAAAATCATACCTAACTTATAAAAATTATATGTATACCTTATGTATACACTGATAACTCACTATATATCGGGCATACTCGGCCTCCATAACATGCTCATATGTCCATCTAGGCCTCATACTCATATTCTTAAAATTAGTATGGCTCAAACTCGCTCAAATCGACTTGAGATTGTTCCGAACCAGACAACTATAAGTTGGTAAAACCCTTACCTGAAGTTGGTTTACATCTTGGGTAGGCTAACATGGTCTGGAAGGGTGGAGTTTTGGTTGAGAGTTGAAGATTAAGGGAAGACTTTGTATCCCCGTGTTAGACGTGGAGGATTTTCTCGATTGGGAGTTGTGAGTGTGATTTTATTTCCAAAACTCTTTTTTTATCTTACAATATAGTGGGCTTTTCTTTTTATTGTGTTTCCAATACTCATTCGCATTAAATATATTTATGTGTGATTATTTTCTTTTATATAAAATTTTAATGTATTGACTTCTTGAATTCCATATATATTCTTATCTATAAAGGAGAATTCTTTTGATGATACATAAAATATCTTCTTGATAGTCTATGAGCACTTTTAGCTCACAAAAGGAGGGCTTTAGAGAAGTTAATTAAGTAGCTTTAGGGGAATATTTTCTTTGAGTTGATTCATTTAGAGTGTCTATTTTCTAGCAGTTTTCCCCCTCTATTATCGTCTCTTTCTTGATGGGAGCCTCTTCATCTTCTCTCGCGTAAAGGTACACCTCTCATCTACACCTCTCATCTTTCTCTCATATGCATCTATAGTGTTTGTATTTTTTTTGGTTTTGGGTTTGATTAATGAATGATTAAATACTAATTAATTCGGATGAATGATTAAATACTTATTAATTCATAATGACTTCAAATTGAGTTGAATTAAATCTAGTGATGATATTACTAATAGTTGATCATATATTTATTATCTTATATTTATGGATGAAACCATGCGTTAGAATATATATAGATAACTAAACTACTTTTGTTATCATTAGTGTTAGTGTTGTTGATTTATGTATATGGTTGTCTTTTGAATTCATGATATAATAGTACATAAGTATATTGTGTTTTCATTTGGGATATGTATATTAATTATATTAGATAATGTTAATAAATATTATAGGTAATTATGATCTATATGTGTTAATGGTTATAGTTAATTAATGAAATTTTTATTTATTAATTAATTGGTTATAACTAATTAAAGTAACAAGGATGATGTCTTTATATTTTAGTAAATGTGCGTATGTGATTATGAGTTATTAATTATTCATCGAATCACAAGTACAATTAATCACTATTGAGTTAGATAAAATGTTATAAATTCATGTGAATGAGTGTATTGTAACTGTTTCATAAATATTTTACTAGTTAATTACACAATCATTTATATTTATGATGTAACTAATAAAATATAAAAAAATAAGAACCTTATTTGGTTGTATTTATAAATTAAAGTACGGATTATTAGAATATAATAGTATAATAATCACAAGCATTGAATCATAATAGCATGCTTAGAATAAATAAAGTTTGAACATTTATCGAGTTAAGCAATTTAAAATAATCTTACGAGTGATATTATTTAAATTTTACTACAGGTTATATCAAATAGTTGGATATGACGATCTAACTAATCTGATGATAATTAATTAGAGTTAGTGAAAAGTTAATAAATTGTTATTAATAAATATCCAAGCTATTATTAACTAAATAAGTAACTGTTATTTCTTAATAGGAATTAAAGTGTGATATTAATTAAAATTCTAAATGATAACCTAAATATCTAGGACAATAATCGTAATATGATTTCTTTGGTTAAATAATTAGTGCATCAAGAAAAATACACTAATATTAGTAATTAAATACATGCTAGCAAGTAGGTTCAGGTGCCTTATCAGAATTCTATGTCGTTTAATTACTCGAAATGTTATATATTCGTATTTGGCAACCTTGCCCCCCTGTCGAAAGGGGTAAGAGGGTGCAATGGTGCAAGATGACTCATTATACACTTGTGATACCGAGAAGGTGAGTTAATGACAAATATCGGTAACTACAAGTAGTGGGCGACATAGCATATATGCGCATATATGGGATTGTAGCTAAATGGGGTGGCCACCCCTCCCGACATAATAAATGCTCGACATAGGCTCATAATCACTAAAAGGCTCAATTAATGATGTGGAATATGTTAACTTGTTTCTTGTAATTGTATGACTTAATGTTTTTATTACTAACGCGGAATTGCCTTTGCAGGTGCGAGCATAGAAGGTTTAGGTGAGTCAGATTAGCTATAGGACTTTGTTATTATACTATTTTTTTTTCTTATATATTGTTATACTTCTAGGTTGTTTGCATGGCAGTCGGATTTTGGTTCATTTCATATGTCTTAGATTTACGAGCATTGTTTATATTATATTTTATTTCATGACATGGCTTAAAATTTGAACTTTAACTAATTCTTTGAGTATGAATTTAATTTGTATGTTTTAAAAGAATTTTCCTCGTGGATTTATTCATGATGTTGATAAATTAATAGAAAATTAATTTACGAGATATTTAATTTTATATTGTAACACTTGACCTATGGCTTAGAACGGGAAGGTGGTATCAGAGTCTGTGTTTTCCATGGAACCATGCAAATCAATCCTTACGTTTGAAGGCCTAAAAAACCTCTGTCCCAAGTGTAAATTTTTTTTTTTATATAAGCATTGATCATTCTTTTATGGTATTAATTTCTTTTATGGGTGTGTACAAAATGGGTTGTGGGTGAACATCAACAATGCGAGTCAATGTTAAAAGACAACTTTCCATAGCTTCCTAAGGGTAGGGACTTGAGGGGCCTCCAATTTACTTGTTGTGGATGCAATGGTGCTCTAAAAACTTAGAGATTGCTTAAGGTTTGGAAGATATGAATGGTAAGTACAAGATTGGGCTAGGTCAAGAGTCAAAAGTGTTAGGTTAGGAGGTTGGTGTAACAATGATATTAAGTAGTTCAAGACATTTTTTTTCTAGAAAAGAAATTTTGTTGGTACGGTGTACAAATAAATTGTATGACACTAAAGAAGAATGACCACTAGATGATACGAAACCTTGGATAATTGTTAAATAAATAAAAAATAATGTGGAAGAAGTTGAAATGATGCTTCACATCATTATAACTATATACTTTTTATTGCCAAAATATTAAATAAGGGTAATAAAAGGAAGAAGAAAGAGATGAAGTAACGCTGATACTATTATTAACAATGAGGGGATGTTTTGAAAAGTCAACAATTAAAAATTTCCCTAGTGGGGATTGAGGTGACGACTTCTAGAATTGGAACAAGTTGTAAGTAAAAGGGCAAATTAAAAGGGATCCTTTAGAAGAATATGAGTCCCTGAGGTATCGTGTAGGTAATTGATTTATGGAGACATAATTTTAGCATATTCAAAAGCTTTCATTGAGTTAGAAGACATTCTGGAGATGTGTTAAGGCATGAGCACCACTATAGGATGGTGTGTCACTTATGTGTCATGCTAGCTGTAGGTGACACTTAACCAATGAGTGCATATGAGATGCCTTTACAATCGAAGGTCTAATCTAGGTAATATGGGTGGTATAGGACATTTGTGTGATCTAGATGATAGTGTCATGGGGTAGTGTGCCCCACTTTAGCTATGCATATGAGTGACAATGCTTAAATCAAGAAAACAGAAAGGCACAGATGAATTATAGTCCGCTATGTAGCAAGATATGGGTTTATGGAAAGTCAAGACACCAATGAAGCATAGAGATATGTATAGAGTCATTTAAAATTACTACTCAAATGCAATAGAGGATCACTTTTGAAGTGTCATCGAACAATTTGGCTTTAGGATGTAAAAGTAGTTAAGAAGTGGATCAAATTGGCTCACGTGATCAACCATCACAACTAGAAGTGGGAAGAAAAATGTAAATTGTGATTTTTCTAAAATGAACATTTATAGGAAAATGTGAAGGTATTTAAACGAACTTGTATAGAGCTAGTTACAAGTATACCAAAGCATAATGAAAGAAATGACTAAGATAGTATAAGGAAGAAGTTAGTTGAATGAGTAATTTTCTCATTCTCACCCTATTATATTTTTTAGGACAAAATTCCCAAGCTGGAGAAATTGTAAAACCACGAAAATAACTAGGTTATTTTATTTAGGGTTTTGTAATTCTTTGAAGGAATCTTAAATATTATTTAATTAAATTAATTCTTAGGAATTAGTATCATAAATTATAAATTATTATCTTAGGCATCAACAACAATAGACTAGTCAGTTCCGGATGCTACTAGGTCTATAGCCCAGTGGCTCCTCAGAAGTGTCCTTGAGAGAGTTCACAAGAAGTGTATGAATCTTTTCTTTGATATGAGAGTTTTTTATCATAGATAGCTTGATATTAGCTATCTTTTTGGACTAGTAACACTCGTTACTAACATGTTTTTATAATATATATAGGTGATGATCATGAGTAAGATGAGCCAGCTTGGAAGAAGGAGCAGTAATGTCTTTTGTACGCATGCACACGCACCGACCGAATATTTGTTTTGATTATTTTAATTGTGTTATGTTATTATGAACAATGAAATACTTATGATGAAGATTGTGGTAAATAAAAATAGATAGTGATATTATGATTTGAAACAGATATTAGTGTGCAAGTCGAATGATAAAAGTGAGATGTGAATAGAATGAACAAGTGGGAACACCCAAATGTCGTAAATGTTTTGATGGCATGCTACTCCATGAATGACATGACAAAGTGAGACATTTTGGTTCGTGTGTAAATTGGTTTTCATGTCATTCATGGAGTAGCATGTCAGGTTTATTTTTGTACATCCATCCATGCATAGCGATAGACATCTTCCATCTCAAGATGCTGAGAGTAGATCCATAGGGTTGGGTTTGAGTTAGCCGACCTAACCGGGACCGGTGACATTGCAGTTCGGTTCCCAAGCATGAACCGGATTCGGGGTGTTACATTTTTTGGTATCAGAGCAAACTCTCGGTTGATTCAGTTGGAAGATATTTTCATACGTGATGTGTGTGCAAAGATTGCTCCAAGTCCAACTGGTAGGTATATATTCTATCCTTGTTGTCTTTGATTTACAATTTTTTTTCACCAATGGGCAATGGAGTGGTATTTTTAAGATTGACTTAGTGAGTAGGAGTAATCATGGTAAGAACTCGAAGTACTCAGAGTAGGACTCCATCCCCTTCTTCTCACAGACAAGCTAGCCCTACTCATGTTCACAACGAGATGGTATCTAGCCGATCTGGAGCCACACTGCCATTAGGAAATCCCAATGAATGAGGCCCAGTAAGCTACCGTAGTGGGAGCCATTGTAGTGAAAGCTGCCGCAGCGTTAGAAGCTGTCAGAACGAAATGAAGGCTTCCATTGCACAGTTGGCAGATGTACAAATGCAGATGCAACAGAGTCAGGAGAAATTCCGAACAGAACTACAACAAATGGCTCTCACCTTAGCATGAATAGAGAAGAGAATAGCTGTGGACAAGAAGGAACGAGGAGACCCGTCAATACCCATGGGGCCTCTGTTGTAGCCTCCTCCATCGCTACATCAGGGGACCACTCCTACAACAATTCCACCTATCATCCCACATCAAGCAGGAAGGGGATGTTGGTGTTTGTAACAGAGTTATTATTTTTTGCATTTCATGTTGATGTTTGTTATGTTTTGAGTCATTTATAGTTCAATTTTAATATTTTAAGAGTCTGTTATTTATTATTAATAATGAGAGAAATCATTGTGATTTCGGTGTAAAAAGTGCTAATTAATGATGTTCTATTAAGGTATAAGAGTTTAGAGATGATCTGGAATCAATTCGGGGTAAAATCGGGTGGATGGTACTCTTGTGACCGGGTAATGTAGCGTTGGGCACTATAGCGATTCGGGTACTGTAGCATGGTGGACCCCACTAAAAATATTTGGTTGGATCATTTATAAACTTAATCAGGGTTTTATCTAAAGAGAGAACAATAACTCTTGACGGCTGAGAGACAACGCGAAGGAGAGAAGGAATGTGAGATCCCTCAATTTAGTCCCACATCTAATACCTACTAGGCTAAGATCCTGTTTATAAGTGGGAATGGATTATAGATCTTTAACTTGGTTAATCACTTTTAAATAAATGACTTAGGCCCATTATGATGCAATTTAGGCTGGGTCGTTACAAATAGTATCAGAGCCAACCTGGTTCCATATTAGATGGTGGGCTGGACTAGGGACGTTGGCGAGGCTGCCGGTCACAGACCAAAAGGTCGTGGGCTGGGGCTAGTAATAGGCTAAGTGTAGGAATTTTAGGGACGAAATTTCCTAAGGTGGGTGGATTGTGAGATCCCTCAATTTAGTCCCACATCTAATACTTATTTGGCTAAGATCCTATTTATAAGTGAGAATGAACTATAAATCTTTAACTTCATTAACCACTTTTAAAGAAATGACTTAGGCCCATTACGATGCACTTTAGGCTGAGTCGCTACAAGGAAGACAAAGAAGTTGGATCAGAAGAAGAAGACGCTTTCTCCAAAAGAGTTTTCTTTATTTTGATTTATTTTTCTTTGTAAGTAAATGATGTCTTTCTTATCACATATGAATTTTTTAAGTTTATTTGAATATTGTATGGAGTAGATTCATTTCTAGGATTTTCGATGAAACTTAGTGCATGGATAAATAAAGGTTATTAATTTTTATTTATGTGATTGTGTTTTTGAATCATCTATTCTATTTTGTTCGTTCATGTTATCATTAGACTGATCACCTACTGATTGATCTAGAGATTTAATCTTATCTAGAGATAGAAACATTAGATTTTTTATTGAATAAAATAGCATTTTTTTATTTATTTTAGGTGATTTATATATAAGATAGAGATATACTCGTGTGTCTTGGGTAACTGTTAAGGGCATAACTTAAAGTATCATTTTACATACGCAATTTCAAAGAGATATAAAAGTTGGGTGTGGTGATAAGTTTATGGTGAATCTAAGAGATTTCATAAATAATTAATTCCCATGGTTAATCATTCGAATATGCAATTCATAAGTAAAAATTATGACTTTAATCATATAAAGAACTAAGTGAAATTGAAAATCCTAAGTTTTTTGTCTTGAAATCAATTCACCATTTAAATATTGTAATTTTAGATTAATTTAGTCATAATTCATAATTAAATCACTATTAGTACTTATTTTTGCTTAAGTATAATTAATTAAATTAGTTTTAGTGATTGAGAATTTCTACTACTAATTCCTCGTGGGACGATACTTTCTTATCACTTTTATTACTTGATTCGGCATGTGCACTTGCGTTATAATTTCCACATCAAGTTTTTGGCGATGTTGCTGGGGAATTAAATTTGAATTTTATTTTATCAAAATCGGTTGCATTGTTTGCTTAAATTGTTTTCATCTCTTTGTAGTTATTTTTTATTTCTTTCTTTAATTAATTAGGTATTGTGCAGTGCATGCAAGGAAAGGGAATTCCGGATCTAGAGCCATATAACCCAAAAATTGAGAGAACTTGTTAGCGATTACTCCAGGAAGCTAGAATTCGAAGAGCAATGGAGGCAGGGCAAAGGAATAATGATCTTCCACCGGTAGCCAATAATGATGACACTAAAGCTCTGGAAGAGTTTGCACTACCTGTGTTAGATGGATCACATTCAAGCATTCACAGACCACCGATTGAAGCAAATAGCTTTGAGTTGGAACCGGTGATGTTCCAAATGCTTCAAATCGTGGGACAATTTGCAGGACTAGCGCATGATGATCCTCATACTCACCTGCTTAATTTTATGGCTATTTGCAATTCATTTAAAATGAATCAAGTGTGTAAGGAAGCTACCCGGCTCCAATTATTTCTATATTTTTTAGCCAGAAATGGAAGATTATGGTTAAATTCACAAGCGTATCACCACTTGGGATGAATTACCTAGATTGCTTTTAGTTAAATACTTTCCACCTTCTAAAATTGTCAACTTCCATAATGATATTACTTCTTTTGTGCATATGGAAAATGAATCGCTTTATTAAGGTAATGCCCATACCATGGAATTCCTTAATGGGTTCAGATTCAAACATTTTATAATGGACTTCAAGGACAAGCTAAATCCATTGTTGATGCTGCTGCCTCTGGATCCCTCATGAGTAAATCATGTCAAGAAGCGAATGAATTATTAGAAAAGCTTGCATCTAATCATTATCAGATGGGGTAGGATAGGGCAATGAGAATGAAGAGTGGAGGTATTCTCGAAGTAGATGCATGAGTGCTTTGTCTACACAAGTGGTTGCTCTTTCAAACCGAATGCAAGCATTAAGGATGAATTCCAATGTCAATTCGGTGAACATGATAGCGACTAAGTGCCAGTGGTGAAGTGAAGGACATCCTACTGAATATTGTGTCAACAACCCTGAATCAATAAATTTTGTTGGAAGCTATACCAGACAGTAGAGTATTCCTTATTCCAAGACTTGCAATCCAGGTTGGAGGAATCATCCGAAATTTTCATGGGGAAGAAATCAAGCTTCAACGTTAGGTCCACAACAACAAGCTCCTCCTGGTTTTCAACAAAATAGAGTTCAACCTCAGGAAAAGAAACAAACTATGGAGGAAATTTTTATTGAATTTATGTAAAGTCAGTAAGCATATAAGGAATTTGGAAACTCAAATGGGTCAGATTGTTAGTGCATTGAGTAATAGGCCACAAGGTGGACTCCCTAGTGATACTCAAAATCCTAGAGAAGAGGGTAAAGAGTGTAATGCCATTACATTGAGAAGTGGAAGGAAATTGGAAGATCCTCACAATCAAAAGACACCAATTCCCATAACTACCCCAGAGGTAGTTGAGCAAAATGAAGAAAACAAAGTTGAAGTCCTACCACCTAAGGGTTATTTTGATCAGCATAACAAGTATTTTAGAGTTCCATATCCCTAGAGACTACAGAAAAATAAACAAGACAACAAATTTCAGAAATTCATAGAAGTTTTCAAGAAGCTTTCTATCAATATTCCATTTGCGGAAACGTTAATGAAAATACCAAGCTATGCTAAATTCATGAAGCAAATATTTTCTAAGAAGAAAAAGTTGGAGGATTTTGGAACAATTGCCCTGAATGAAAAATGCAGTGCTGTATTACAAAGGAAGCTTCCACCAAAGCTCAAAGACCTATGGAGGTTTACTATTCCTTATGCTATAGGTCTAGATTTTTGTTGTCAAACATTATGTGACTTAGTTGCGAGCATTAATTTGATGCCTCTTTCTATATACATAAAGTTAGGTTTGGGGCAATTAAAAGGCAGCACAATTAATCTATAATTGGCTGACCGCTCCTATATTTTTCCAAAAGGGGAGATTGAAAATATACTTGTTAAGGTATATAAATTTATATTTTGAGCTGATTTTGTGAATGTGGATATGGAGGAAGAGTCAAATGTACTAATTATAGTTGGCAGACCTTTTCTTGACATAGGGAGGACATTGATCGATGTGGTTACTGGTGAATTGATATTGAGATTAGATAAAGAAGAAGTGGTCTTCAATGTTTATAAGGCTATGCAATATCCGGAACCAGCAGATGTTTGTTTTTATATTGATGTGATCCATTCTCCTTCATCAACTATGTTCGAGGAAATGCGTTACATTGACCCATTAGCAGCCACATTAGTTTCTAATGTTGATGATTCTAATGATGAGGAAAAATGGGAGTTGTGCACCTGTTAAATTCTACACCAATAGTTAATCATGGTAAGAATAAATTTAAATCTTTGGAGTTGCAGCCTTCAATAGCGACAAGAATCAAACCTCCCATTGATGTCCCACTGACCTTGGAGCTGAAACAACTTCCATCCCATTTGAGGTATGCATTTCTAGGCCCTTTTAACACTCTACCTATTATTATTTCCTTTGCTCCAACTAATACACAGGAAGACAAACTATTGAGAATATTGCAAGAGAATAAGCTAGCTATAGGATGGACTATTGCTGACATTCGTGGTATTAGTCCTTCCTTTTGTATGCATAACATTATTCTTGAAGATAGATATAAACCCTCAGTGGAACACCAACGACAACTAAATCCAATCATGAAGGACATAGTCAAGAAAGAAATCATCAAACGGCTTGATGTAGGTATAATCTTTCCTATTTTTTAGAGTGATTGGGTGAGTCCTGTGCAGTGTGTTCCTAAGAAGGGCGGTATAACTATGGTGGCAAATGAGAAAAATGAATCCATTCTAACAAGGACAATGACGGGGTGGAGAGTATGCATGGATTACAGAAAACTCAACGAAGCTACCAGAAAAGATCACTTTTCATTACCATTCATTGACCAAATGTTGGATAGGCTAGCAGGCAAACAGTTTTACTGTTTCCTTGATGGATATTCGGGATACAATCAAATTGCAATCCTCCTAGAAGATCAAGAGAAAACAACCTTCACATGTCCGTACGATACATTTGCATTTTGAAGGATGCCATTTGGACTTTGCAATGCTCCAGCCACTTTTCAACGGTGCATGATGGCGGTTTTCTCAGATATGGTGGAACATGGAATGGAGGTATTTATGGATGATTACTCTGTTTTTTGTGATACTTATGATAATTGTTTACAAGTTCTTGATCTGGTTCTCCACCATTGTGAAGACACCAATTTGGTTCTCAATTGGGAGAAATGTCATTTCATGGTACAAGAGAGAATTGTTTTGGGTCATAGAGTATCTAGCAATGGCTTGGAAGTTGATAGAGAGAAGATTGAAACAATTGAAAAACTGCCCATCCCAACATCAATTAAAGGAGTTAGAAATATTATTGGGCATGCAGGTTTTTATCGTCGTTTCATTAAAGATTTTTCTAAAATTGCTAAGCCACTTTCTAATTTGCTAGAAAAAGATGTTGCATTTGATATAAATGATGAGTCTTTAAAAGCTTTTGAAACCTTAAAAGCTAGATTAATTTCTTCTCCCATGCTTGCTTGCCCTGATTAGAATTTACCATTTGTGATAATGTGTGATGCTAGAGATTATGTAGTTGGTGTTGTTTTGGGGCAACAAAAAGATAAACATTTTCACACAATTTATTATGCAAGCAAGACACTCGGCGAAGCTCAATTCAATTACACTACCACTGAGAAAGAATTGTTAGCTGTTGTGTATGCCTTTGAGAAATTTCGATCTTATCTCATTTGTATTAATGTAATTGTTTATACAGATCATGCAACTCTTAAGTATTTATTTGAGAAAAAACATGCCAAACCAAGGTTAATTCGATGGGTGCTCCTATTACAAGAGTTTGATTTGGTAATCAAAGACCAAAAAAGGTCCGAAAATAAAGTAGCTGATCATCTTTCTCGACACAAGAAAAGAAGTTTAGATGACCCAGTACTCCAAATTAAAGACTATTTTCCGGATGAGCAACTTTTGAAGGTATCACATTCACCCATTCCTTGGTCTGCTGGTTATGTAAATTTTCTTGCTTGTTATGTACTTCCTCCCGATTTGACATCTCATCAAAAGAAGTGGTTTCTCCATTATGTGTGTGCTTATTTATAGGATGAACCTTTCTTGTTCAAACGCTATAGTGACCAAGTTATTTGAAGGTGTGTGCTGGAAGAAGAGATAGATAGCATTCTCCATCATTGTCACTCTTCCGATGTTGGTGGTCATTTTGGTGGAGCACGGACTGCGAAGAAAATTCTTCGATCTGGATTTTATTAGCCAACTTTATTTAAAACTCACATCTTTTTGTTTCGCAGTGTGATTGTTGTCAAAGAGTAGGAAATATCTCACATTGTCAAGAAATGCCACTTACTAACATTTTAGAAGTGGAACTTTTTGATGTTTAGGGAATTGATTTTATGGGACCATTTATACCTTCTCATCAGAATCTATATATCCTGGTAGTAGTCGATTATGTATCAAAATGGGTGGAAGCAGCTGCTTTCCAAACTAATAATGCTAATGTAGTGTTGAAATTCTTGAAAAAGGATATTTTTACTCGTTTTGGTACTCCTAGAGCTATTATTAGTAATGAGGATAGACTTTTTTGTAACCATCAATTTGATATTTTGTCGCAGAAATATGGGATCAAGCATAAAATAGCCACAGCTTATCACCCCAAACAAGTGGACAACTTGAGATTTTTAATAGGGAAATTAAAATAATTTTGGAAAAGACGGTTTATCCATCCCGGAAGGATTGGTCTATACGTTTGGATGATGCTTTATGGGCGTATAGAATGGCTTATAAAACACCACTTGGAATGTCTCCGTACTAGTTGGTTTTTGGAAAAGCTTGTCATTTGCCAGTGGAGCTTGAACATAATGCATATTGGGCTATTAAAAAGTTAAATTTTGATATGAAGTCTTGCGGAGAAAAAAAACTACTTCAATTAAATGAGCTAGATGAGTTACGAATGGAGGCTTATGAAAGTGCTAAATTGTATAAGGAAATGACAAAGAAGTGGCATGATCAGAATATTTCCCGTCGTACTTTTCAATCTGGACAACAGGTATTATTATTTAACTCAAGGTTGAAATTATTTTCCAGGAAAATTGAAATCACGATGGTCTGGTCCTTTCATCATCCGACAAGTATTTCCCTATGGAGCCGTAGAAATTTATAAAGAAGGTTCGGGTACAAGTTTTAAAGTTAATGGGCAGAGACTTAAGCCTTACTTTGGAGGTAATGTTCCGGTAGACCAAACCTTTATCATTTTTTCTCCATAATAGGTATGTTGGAACAGTCAGGTTGATGACTATAAAATTAGTGCTTCATGGGAGCCAACCCATGTTTTGGTTTATTTTTCATAAGATAGGTTATTTAGTTTTAATTTGGGAGTTTCTAGTTTTATTTTGGTTTGTGTTTTATCCCTTTAGATTATTTGGTCATCCTTTTGCTTTGCTATTTTAAGTTTTTTTTTTTACATTAGGGCGATGCATTGATTAAGTTGGGGGCG
>JAVDBV010055912.1:0-17519 GCA_032619315.1 Piper longum
TCACCCTGCCGCTCGCCCTCACTGCCTCGTCCTCCCCTCGCCCCATCCCCAGCCTCCGTCTGAAATTGGCCGATTCCAAAATCGGCTCGAATCGGTTGGAATCGGCTAATTCACTGACTGATTCGTATTAAACCTGATTTAGCCCCTCTTTTGGATCGGAATCCTTTTGATCCAATTGAAATCGATCGATTCCGAGTGGAATTGGTTTTTTGCATCATTGATATAGACATTCCAGTGAGATCCCAGCATCTACTGAAATCATGATCTCATATCCATCTCACAACTTCTCAAACCGTTAACAGTGAAGCAAGTACTACTCATGTCTGACTCAACACACAATTTGAAATCTTAAGAAAATACTAAAGAAAATACCTATCTGTTGGCTAAGGTCAACTCCACACAGATGGCTCAAAACAAAGGTCTTTCACCCCAATCGACCAAAACTTGGCTCTGACACCAACTTGTAACACCCAGATTTCGGTTCACCTAAGAACCGAATCAGAAATGTTGCGATCGAGTCGAGTCATGTTTATTATCATTCGTCGGTCTGACTCGATCGATACAATATACCGAAACAACCTTCTGGGTGTCATGAGAATGGAAGACATTATTAAATACATGCCAAAACATATTGAAAATAAATAAAAGTAAGAAAGCAATTAATTGTGCTGAGCTCAAGTGTGAGTAGCATTTCTCTCTCCTTCAACCAAGGTCGACTCAAGATTTCAAGACCTATATATATTATATGATAAAAGTAAGTAACGAATGTTACTGGTCCAAAAATAACTAATACAAACTGGCAAATGGGTATTCCATTACCTCTGAAAACTTATGAAACATCAAGATTTCCTCACACTAGGCGGTAAACAACATACTTAAGCAAGTGGCGGCTTGTATGCACAACCAATAATCATATTCATACATACAACGCTTATGCTCTCACACCATCCATATCACCCGCCACGGTGCTCGAGTGGCAAAAAGAACAATTAAGTTAGTGCCACAAATTTTGGAAGTGTGCTGCATACGCAGTACCCTCATACACCGCACTACCTCAGAGTTTAAAGGAGTACTAATACGATTCATATATATCTCCATACCGCTCACTCTCTTATTCATGAAATATGTAAAAATGTGCGTACTTATATATTAGGCTTAGGGAAGAGGATTGTATTATACATTTCTGGAGCTTAAGTTCGAAAACCAATAAGGGATCTCATTCTTATAGTTTTATTAAACATGTGTAAAACACAGCTAAATGGCCTAACATCGGAGGGATTCGATAAAACGCCACTCATGCTGTCCTACATACAAAACACGATTAAACTCTATACACAACAAGTCAAGGAGAGAGAGAGAGTCATACGAGCTTGCGGTCCAAGCTCCAAGCGTATTTGTATATCTACGGCGATCTCAGACTTCGAAACCTACATCGAAACCCAGTACTAAGTAAAATACTAACATCTTTATATAATGCATGCTCTTGGTGTGTGCTAATATCATTAATACATTTTAATAAAGAAAATAGTATTAACAAACCTATAACTAAACATGTGGCATGAAAATCGAGACATAATAATAATAATAAATAAATAAATAAGTAAACAAGAAAATACACTCATAGATAATTAGATAAATAAGAAATAGATAAACATGAACAGTATTCTAATCATAAAATAATAATATAATTATACAATATAAATACATAGGCAAACACAAGTAATATCATATATATTCGTTTTAGTAAATAAATAATTAATAAATGATTAAGTAATAATTTAATAAATAAATAAGCAAAAAGTTAATACTCATTAATCATGAATATTAATAATATCATAGTTATACAATACAAGCATACACAATTAAATACAAATAAATAAAAACGTACACTTAACGAACAAATAAATAAATACATAAATATATATATATATAAAGAAATAAATATATACAATTTAGTACATATAATAAGACTAATAGTTATATATAAATATAATGTTAATAATAACAAATGATTATGCAAACATTCATGATATATGATAAACATATAAATAGAAATAAATAAATAATACTGAATAAATAATTAATTAATTAAATAAATGATTAAATAAAAATCATCATAACAACCAATCATGCTAAATCATGTTAATATGCATCTAAACTAATATGAAAGTTTTCGACTTACTGAAAACGGTGCAAGAACGGTCTGAAAATGAGCTGAACCGGACTGATCGAAGCTCAACTAGACCAAACCAAAATGGCCGAACCTATCTGGTCTAGGTTAACTAAAAAATGGGTTGGGTTGACTTGGTGGACATGATCACCGGATCGGACTAGTGCGTGGGCAGGCGGACACGGTTGCGGGCAGGCAGACACAGTCGCGGGACAACAGACAATGAACTAGGCAAGCATACTGGACAGGGCGGCCATTGCCCAGGCCAAAAATGTCGACGGTTGTACGACTGGTGCTGCCGCCAGTTTGGATCGACGACCCACACAATGAGGAGCATGTTGGTGGGGGCGGATCACCGCTATGTGTGCAGACTATGCCGGCAGAGATCGCGGCCACGACAGTGGTCATGGGTGGTCTCAAAATGCATATGTAGACGAGGGGATGCTGTAGGGGTGGTCGAATCGATCGGTGGTGGCTCACCGGAGCCAAAAAATGGCCTGAAAGGGTGGCACCGACAGTGATGAATAATGATAAAAACTCGGTCACTGATGGAAAATGTGGCGGCGCCGATGGTGACGGTGGGTACGAACCGATAGCCGGCTGCGAGGTGGTCATAGCCGTACCCATTTGATGGCTAGAGAAGAGCTGTGGTCACTTGGCAGTGAGCCAAAGTGGTAGTGGCGATAATGGTGGAAACATTTAAAATCGTGGGACATCTTTGAAATAAATGGGGGAGCTAGGGTTGAGTGTATGGCTCAGATCTTGCCATGTGGCACAATTTGGACGTTTGACAGCTCACCTATGGGTGTATGCAATATATATATATATATATATAGACACACACACACACACACACACACACACACACACACACACACACACATACATACACAAAAAGCTCAGATCGAGACTGTCCAAAGTCGAAACTGAGTCGAGTTCTAAAAGTAACTCGATAGGCATGAAACGATGAAAGAATTCTAAATGTGTCTCGATAAACTTAATCAATATGGTCCCACAAGGGCACAATCGAGTGATCCAAAATTACTATGCTACATGCAAAATAAAATAGACAAAAAATTTCAAATGGATGCTACACACCGAAATGGCCTAGATCTAGGACTAAAATCCTGGTTAATTCATAAAAATCATATGTATACCTCGTGTATACACGGATAACTCATTATATACAGTATCATAACTAAAACTATTATATACATATCGGGCATACTCAACCTCCATAACATGCTCATATGGCCATCTAGGCCTCATATTCATATTCTTAAAATTAGTTTGGCTCAAACTCGCTTAAACCAACTCGAGACTGTTTCGAACTAGGTAAAACCATTACAGTAATATTGCTTGTAACTAATGATATGAAATTGTTACATGAAGTAAACAAATTTCTCTCTGATCATTTTGATACGAAGGATATGGGTGAAACGTCTCATATCATTGGCATTAAGATTCATAGAGTTAGATCTTAAGGTATCTTGGGTTTATCTCAGACGACCTATATTAGTAAGATTCTCGAGAGATTTAAAATGGGTAATTGTACATCTTCAGTAATTTTCATAGTGAAAGGAGACAATTTTAATTTAGATCAATGTTTGAAAAATGATTTTGACAGGGAACAAATGCAATATATTCCATGTGATTCAGCTGTTAGAAGTCATATGTATGCACATGTCTATACAAAACAGAACATTGCATTTGCTATGGGAATGTAGGGAGATATCAAAGTAATCTTGACATTGAACATTTGAAAGCTATAAATAAAGTTTTGAGGTACATTTAAGAAACCAAAGATTACATGCTTATATATAAGAGATCTTTTAATTTGATGGTCATTGGATACTCGGATTTGGATTACGTTGGTTGCATTGATTCTTGTAAATCCACATCTGGATACATCTTCATGCTTGCTAACGAAGCTGTATTGTAGAGAGGTAAAATAGACTTTAGTTGCCACTTCTACCATGGATTCACATGTTTTGTGGCTACATCACATGTTATTTGATTGAAGAGTTTTATGTCTGGCCTTTAAATTGTTAGTCTATTTCAAGGCCATTGAAGATGTATTCAGCTGTTGTGTTCTTCGCTAAAAATAATAAAAGTGGAAGCCGAAGTAAATACATCGACATTAATTATTTACCAGTTAGAGAGCACATTAAAGCAAATGAAATGCTCATCGAACACATTAGCACTTAATCGATGATTATTGATCCTTTGACAAAAGGCATGTCACTAAAGATATTTAAGGATCATGTAGCCCGTATAGGACTGTTGAATTTCAAGTTTGATATGTAATGCTAAGTATACAGTATGTTATTTGTTAAAACTGTACTATTTGTTTGTCTTCTCATTATGAGTGTATACATTATAGTGGAGAATGACACAATTATTGTACATATATATAATATATATTTGTTTGGACCTGAATAAGAATTATAGGCTTATTCATACAGTTTAAACCACATTGTGGTTTCTTAAGAGTATTTTATATTATAATATATGGAAGGTAATATTTGACTAAAAAGGACTTACCGTTATAATTTATATATAATTCTCTTCTTTTGAAGTATTAATATTTTGGATAATATTATGTATGGTGATATATGTTCGGACCAAGTGGGAGAATGTTGGGATTTTATTATAACTTTATGCGGTCCTCATCATATATATAGTTTTATATTAGAATCCAAATATATTAATTAGTAGTATAATTAAGGATAACCACCATAGGGTGGTTATTCTTGCAACTTCTTGATGGGAGAAATTAAATACGACGTTTTTCTTTAGGGTCCCTAATTTGGGCATTTTTTTTTACTCTGTCTACCATCATTTTTGAAGTGCAACATATTAGAAGATCTCAAAAGACCAATTGAAAAAATCTTTCATGACAGGAAGTATGAAAGTATGACTTATTGTAAATATATTTATGTTTGATTTCTAGAGAGAACTTCATCACATTTAGTTTAATCAGCCACCAATATCCATTGGGGCCATTAAGTGTGAAAGAAAAAAGTACAAGTAAGTTACCTGGCCTGATTCAGTAATAAAGCAACCACCCAAGCACTAAATTTGCTTCATCTGAAATCCCATCCAAGTAACTTGATAGACAACTTGGGTACCTTATTAGAAGCCCAACAAGTCAACTGAGCGAGCAAAACTAAAATAAAAAACACTCATTTTTTCAAAGGCAAATATGAAAACACTAAAGCCACATTAATATTGAAAAAAAACTACCAAGATAAAGTTGACCATCTTAATATCCTTTACAAGATATGAAGCTTCACAAAACAATATTAACTTTTGGATAATACTCTAATTTCACATTGGATCCAACCTTGATCAGCCTAGTAATCTCCCTCGACTGAGTTGTCTTTTCACTAGCTCTTCACACTCTAGGGATGCATAAAAACAGGATTAAGAATTTGCAGCCAACCTTTCGTCCTTGGAAGATAGATTGAAGTATTTGATAGCTTGAAAGAAAACCAATGAATATATAGACATGGTTTTTAAGTTTAAATGTGAACAAGTTGCCTATCTATGAGGACACAAATTTCTGAATCTATATCAAATTTTGACACTAGCTAGAGCAGGTAAATTTGCAAACAAGCAGCAACGTAATAAATGACATTTCATAATCCTATTCCACATCAAGGGGGGTTGAACACACTATGATGGCAATCCATGCTTTTATTAAGAAAAGCTAATTAACCTAATAAAAATATTATATACATAAATGATTATGTCTATCTATCTATGTTTACACAAAAAGATAACTCAACTCCAATGCTTATGGATTTGTTAGTGTCAAGCCCAGATAAAAGAGAAGGGTTAGCGTTAGAAAGGACACTTCATTGGACATATTATTGGTTAGACCGATACACTTAATATTAAGAGTCCTAGATGTTCCACTAAATCATATATTTATCTACTAGTTAGAAATAGAGATGAACAAGGAAACCCTCCCCTTGAAGATGTCACTTTTATTTTCTAAAAGGAATTAGGGTTTCCCCACGATGCTATGGAGACTTGGGGTTTATACTATGGAATTCTCCATCCATGAGAGATTTAACGTAACACCCGGATTTTTCGCCCAACGGTTTTGGTTTTGCTTAGGTCACGACTCAGATTATGTTGCATGCATGATCCTTTTTGCAACATGCATATGTATGTGTGAGTCACAACCTTAATCTCCCCCGGTGCTCGGCACCGCCCTCTTGAACACTATGTCATCTTGGCTCTTATTTTCATTTTATCATTAAGTCGAATCTAGTTAGGTTTAGGACCAGCTCCTTCGCAAGTCTAGTTTCGAATGATCCTAGCCCTTGCGTAATCCACTGCGTGGTTCATGAGGGTTCCCCGGTCACCTTACACTAGTAGGAAATCGCTCATCAGCAGCTAGAGGTTTTATGACCATGATTTTCAGTTGCAAATTTGCAACCATGTTGCAACCACGTTGAAACAGCTCACTTTTACTACCACCTTACGATCGCAATTCCAGTCGCCAAATATATTTGCCATTTAGTAACCACATAGCGATCGTGTTAGTGAATGAACTTTGTTACTACTCTCTATGGTTGCTCATTACGGGCGCAAAGTGATCAACGTTATTTGTGACCATCCTTTTCAGTCACATAATGGTCACATAACAGCTTGCAGGGGCTAGCACTAAGGCCCTGGGAGAGCACCCTAGCCCTGGGATCCATTCCCTTTTTTATAAATTCTCGTCTACCCCTCCATTTCCCAACTTTGCTCCTTCTTCCCTCTTACTGCTTCCTTGCTCCTTGGCCTCTCCTCTACTTCTCTAGCCCTTACCCATCTTATCTAGCCTCTTCAAGCTTGTCCAAGGCCGTATGGTTATATGTCATGTGGTAGGAAGCTCCAAGAATCCTCCCCTAGTAATTGGTTGAGGTAAAAATCCAAACTTCTGCCTCTTTTGTATGATTTTGGTTGTTGTCTGTAAAGTTTTGTGTTTATTTGTATTTTGTATGTATTTTTTCACATGTATATTTGTGTGTTCCAAGTCCATAGGACTTAAAATCATCATTTTAGAATGCTTATAAAAAAGTGATGTATTTTTTAATGCACCATGGTTGTATGCTGTACTATTTAAGTAGTAAAATCATATCTCATGTTACAGCGTTCATTTTTGCATGATCTTGATATTTTTATATTCATAATCACTAGATCTACAAGTTTTGTTCACAATAGTTTGCCTCTTATGGCATTCATGAGCATCTATGGGTGCCAAACTTAAAAAAGATGACAACTTTCATGGTCACTGTGATCTTACTAACACTTTTCCCAATTTTTGCACCATGATGTAAGTTGCTTTTATTGTTCATATTTTACTAGTTTGTAGATCAGTTTGATGGCTGCTCCTATAAAAATATCAGACTAATAAAACAACTTTAAGGGCATGAACAAAATTTTGGGCTAAGTTAAAAATCATTTAGGGGGTTAGTAAATTAGATTTTGTGGAGTGCACAGGAATTCAGGGTGAAATCCTTGCTTAGCAGCTCCTATTACAAAGTCTTTACCCTAGTCATTTGGTGGTGAAATTGCATGAAAAGCCCAACCTTAGGATGTAACACCTCCTAAAAATTTGAGAGCCATTGGCTTAGTACATGTGGTGTAATGATTTTCCCAAACCCATTAGGTCCTGCCAGCCCTATAAATGACCTAGCCAATGCCTTCCCTTTTAGAGTCCACTCAGGCCCAAATCCTTAGACTTTTGACTTTCAAGTTTAGAGGATTCAAGCCCATGATATTGGCTAACTCTCAGATTTTACCAAAGCCTATTTGGAGTTTCTAAGACCATGAATGAGACTTTGGAAATTGTTGTCTGATCTAAGAACACAGTTCTGTATACCTCAGCCCGACCTTAGTGGGCCCTAGTTTACCATTATGACCCATAGGCCAGCACTTTGTAATTTTTGTAATAAACTTGTAGAGCGTCAGGGCCCACTAGTCTACATTTCAGCCTATTTACACACTGTTTGGATCGTTCGAAAAATTGTCTGGTTAAGTCTTATGGTTAAACCTTAAGTATTAGACTTTTCCAATAAGTACACTACAACACTAAACTTTAGTTAATGTTATCTAATGAGGTTTAATATGTCATTAAGAAATACAATGAAGATAATTAGATCTCTTAGTGTATGTGCATGTTTTGAGGCATTGCCTTATTTTATGTGCAGATGCGATTGCAGGTCGATTCAGGTTTTATATCCTTGTTAAGTTATGCTGGAGTGATCTTGCTGAGTTAGGACAAGGAGCTTGACTTATTTAAGTTTGTAGGACTCTTTTGTTTCACCTTGTTTGGCTCCATGAGTGAGTTTTTAACTGAGTTTTAAACGTTGAACGACATCAACGACATTTTATTAGATCACTTTGATGTAGGGTAATTTAGTTGAGTTTTCTGTAGTTTAATAAAACTATAAGGGTTGAAATCTCTTATTGGTCTTCAAATTGAAAATCAAGAAATTTATTATATAAGTCCATCTATAAGCCTATTCTATAAGTACACACAATTTTGAGGATTTCAGGAATAAGAGAGTGAGTGGTAGGGTTTTAAGAATTGTACTAGTGCTTAGTTACACCCTAAAATAGTGTCATGTAAGTATGGTACTGTGAATGCAATACATTTTCGAAAATTATAGCACTAACGTAACATTTTTCCAAGTCATCGGAGTACTGTGGCGGGTGATATATGAAGGATATGAAGGGATAAGCGTAAGTATGTATGTATGTAAATATGAAGTCGCCGACTTTCTTCTAGCATTTATTATATGATGTTTGTCCATGTTGGCCTCAGCTTACCACCTTGTGGTGAATTCTAAAGTTTTTATGATTTTATGTGGATTTTAAGATACTTATTTGTTAGTATTGTTTATCATTAGTTATTTTCAAACTGATAATCAAACATGTTTGATTATTGACAAATTTTTTATATCTATGTAAGTGATGCACATGTCAATGGCTGGAGTAGGTAGGCGGATCAAAAGGCTTATGGCGAGGGTTGACCGACTTATGTATTTTGGAGGATTTTTTATGTATTCGAGATTCATCTATTATTGGGAATTATAGGTGCATGTGTTGTATTGTGATTTGGGCCGGTTCCCTTGACATTGTTATGATGCAAGTGGGTGTGTTTCATGTGATTCATGTGTTAGTATTATTTTATTACTATCGTCGTGTAGGGTATTAACTTTGGGGCACTCTTAACTATAAACTTCAATGCCCCAGAACTTGGCGAAGAGCACTTAAGGTTCGTAAAATATACTTGATTGAAGTGTCTGTGATAGAGAAATGTGGACTGGAGAAGCATATAGTTTCACAATGCTTGAAGGGTCCATGTAAAGGCCAAGTGCTTGGGCATGATGCCCTAACACTTGTTGAAGCCTATGTGTCTGTGTCATGAATTTCTATTTGTAGGTATGTAGAAAAGGTAATCACAACCACTGTGTTATGCTAGTTAAGTTTAGAATTATCATAAGAATAAGCATATCTAACATGAAGGTTGGAATTAAATATAAGAATTTGATCATACATCCGCATTTATGAAAAACTCAACCTCTTACCTACATTAGTGGTGTTGCCTTCATATAGCTTGGAGTGATCATCTACATTATTTAAGAGTGCTCATATTAGGAGTCATAAGTGTAACAGTCGTCCTACGACAATACGATTCAACATGCATTGTATGAGAAACTTAGTAAGGTTACCGTCTTAAAGCTCTTTGAAGGTTGAGATCCACTTTTGTAAGATTTATTTGATAGTAATCAGATGAATAACTTTCTAAATTGTAATATCAGAGTTTGGTCTATCTTCCATCCAAAAAATGGGGTGTTACATTTAATTTGTGAAAACATCTTCGATCTATTTCCAGTACAATATACACAATCTTTTATTTATTATTAATCAATTTTAAACCATATGTCTATCTTAGCCACCTATAATCCGGGTCCAAAAAATTATCCATTTTGATAACCTTTTTTAATTCCTTTTTTAGTATTTTCAAGATTTGCTATGAACTTTTATAGAATTTTTATGAAATTTCTTGCCCCCAAAAAGTGGGGTTTGATTGGTGTCTATAGGCATGATTGATTAGTCACAGAAAATCGGCCATCAAATACTGAAATCTTGTCACCGAAATTTTCGGTATAAAAGATGACACCATTTTTCAGTGACAATATTAACCACTGAATAGTCACTAAAATTTTGTGGTCATGAGATGTGACACTAAATTGTCACTATTTTGTCGGTGACAAAAAAATAGTCATCGTTTTGTCATCGTTCGGTGACTAAAATTCATTTGGTGATTATGATTTAGGCTTTATTGTCTATTATTTAGTATGATGATGTGGGTTGTGGAGATTTTTTAATTAATGTTGAAGTTTCCCCATGGATGATGAATCATTCATTGGCCAGTTTATAATGTTTTCAATAGTTATTGTCAGACCGGTAATTCTTCACACCTTGGAGTAGTTGAACTCAAGGTTAAAATAATCCAAGTATGTTAAACCATGTTATTTGTGTAGCTACATGGAGTGAATGAGGAACACATGTTGAAAGAACTTCTATGAATGTCTTGTTTTGCAGGAAAAGAGTTTATGTGAAGACTAGATAATCTCCCGAGAAAAAATGTTAAAAAAGTGTGAGATTCTCTTGGATCTGGGAAAATGTGAGCTGAATGCCCTATAAATGTCATTAAATGTATCTAGAAGAATTCTATCCGTTGAAATGTGATAAATAAGATGTACTCAGTTTGTTTTTATTAAATGTTAAATATTTACAAGTTGTGAAATTTTTTTTGCATCCAAGTTCCAACTTGTCCGTCGGACCCAATCATTGTGTGTGGATAGTTCAAACTAATAAAATCCTAACATTTTTCACCTTTTACCACCTTTACCAAAGGAGAGGAAAGCCACCGACTGTGGTGCACACATTTCCACCCCACGTCACCGTCGGAGCTCACGCTATCACTGGCGACCACCTCGCCATCACCAGCATCACTATAACTGGCACCTTCTGCCCATGGAATCACACGGTTTAGAGTCAACGGCACCAACGGAAATGACAACGGTGGCCAAGTCTACACAAGGGGCGCCCCTCCAAAGCTCGAATTATAGAAAGAGAGGAAGGTGTGGACAACCCTCCAAAGCTTCAACAAAGGCCAGTCAAGGAGGGGTACAATTCTTTTTTTCTTTTTTAATTTTCAATTTATGACTTTCACTCTTAAAAGAAGCATGCAACAAGTTTCTTTTTTTTGTAAATAGCCACATTCTGGATTATTGGGTAACTCAGATTCAATTTCTGAATTTAAGTTGATTAGTTGTATCATTTATGAGAGTTAATTGGTTTCTATTTATTTTCTTGATAAATTTTGTAACTTTACTTGATTATTTAATTACTTGTTTTTATTTTTGATTATATTTAACTGATTTTAACTTGATTGATAAATGATAATAATATTGTTAATTTATTTTTTTGGAGGATTATTAGGTAACTTCAATTTTTTGCGGGTGTAAATGCTACATTGTGGATTATTGGGTAACTTCAAATTTATTTTTTTGAATTAACTTGATTAGTTGTATGAGAGTTAATTAGTTTTTATTTATTTTTTGATAAACTTTGTATTTTTACTGGATTATTTATTTACTTGTTTTATTTTTGTTTTTACTTAATTGATTCTATCTTGATTGATAATAATATAGTTTTAAGTGGAATTGAAAACTAACGGATTGTGCATTATTTTTGTGAAGGCTTGATTTTTGTCAAGGACTGATTATGCATTATTTTGTTTTATTTGTGAAGAACTTATTTTGTGAAGGCTTGATAGTGCATTCTTTTGTAAAGACTAGATTTGTCATGTTTAATAATTTTTGGAGTTTACAAATTGATATGTTTTTTTCAAAAGATGGATCATGCAAGGTCATTACCAAATGTAAATGCACAAAGTGGAAGTGGAAAAGATAATAAAAACTCTATTAATAAAGAAGGAGAATCTATGGATGCAACATTATCGAAGAAGAGAAAAACAACATCTGGTGTATGGACCTATTTCGAGTAAAAATATAAAGAGAATGGAACATGAGCTATTTGTTGTTATTGTGAAAAGAAGTTGGATGGTGCTAGGAGTTACGAAACTACTCATTTGTGGAGGCATGTTGAAGGGAAGTGCCCTAATTTCAAAATGAAGAGGACAAGGAAAAAAGTGGTGATATTAGGCAACAAATTTTAAAGATGGGAGTGAAAAATGATGGATATAATGAAATAGATGTTTAAAAATTCAATCATGGAAGGAGTAGATTAGATTTGGTTGAGACAATAATCTTACATGAGTATCCGTTTTTAATTGTAGAATATGAAGGCTTTAGAATGTGGGTTAGTAATATGTAACCACAATTTGTGATGGTTTCTAAACAACAATTACAAGAAATATTGTCTTAGAATTTATAAAAAGAAAAAAAAAACATGTTTGACATGTTGGAAAAAGTTAAGAGTCAAATTAACTTTTATAGTGATATTTGAACTTCTTCACAAAATATCGGCTTATAATGTTTTGATGGCTCATTTTATTGATAAAAATTAAAAATTTCTAAAAAAAAAGTGTTAAATTTTGCTAAAGTTGAAAGTCGACATACCAAATAATGCATAGCAAAGTATCTTATTAGTAAAATTTATGAGTGACAACTTATTAAAAAGATTTTTACGGTTGCATTTGATAGTTCAAGCATAGATGATGGAGCGATCGAAGAAATGAAGTCTTTTTTCCTAAAGTAAAACTCCAAATCTATCAGGTGATTGCTTTCACAAAGAGATGTTGTGCTCACATTTTGAACATAATTATTCAAGATGGGTTGAATGTGATTGCTAAGTCTATATATAATGTTTGTTAATGTGTGAAATATATTAAATGTTCAACTATAATGAGTGATTGTTTCAATAAATATCCAAGTCAATTGAATGCACTTAAACATTCTACTTGGTGTAAAGACTAAGTGGAATTCGACTTACAAAATGATTAGTGTGAGTTTTGATTTCAAGGATGTTTTTGAACGTTATAGTTGCTTAGATGAGAATTTTATGTTCTTTTGATGATGAATAGGATGATTTAATAGTAATACATGAATGCTTGGCTCTATTTTATGAGTTAACCCATTTTTATTCGGCATTAAGTATCCTACATCAAATATTTTTTCAAAATGATTGCGAGCTCAAGCTTTAATTGATGGAATTGTGTAGTAATGAACCATATTTAATGTCAACAATGAAAAATGTAATGTTAGAAAAGTTTGATAAATATTGGAAAGAAGCAAATATATTAGTGACAATTGCTGTATTTTGGACCCTAGATAAAAAAATAACTTTTGTTGTGTATTATTTTAACACGATTTACAAAGAAGAGGGAGAAGTCATAGTTACAAAAGCTAAACAATATTTAACAAATATGCATGATGCTTACTCTAGTGTTGTGAAATTTATGGCTAGAGGAGGTGTATCAAACAAGCCTTCCATTAGAATTGAAAGTTCATTAAGTATTTGTCCTATTAGAGGCCTATGCAAGTTGATTATGAAATGATCGTGAAAAGAGCCAACATAAATTGATTTGAAGAGTTATTTGGATGAACAAACTATTTCTTTTCTGAATGAAGAGATAAAGAATTTGATATATTATCATGATGAAGATTGAATATGATAAAATATCCTATTTTGGAAAAAATTATTTAATATATTTTAGCAATTCCTATGTCAACCATCACTTTCAAATCGACCTTTAGTATTAGAAAACAAACAATTAGCTCAATTTGAAATAATTTGTACTTGAAGCTTTGATATGCGCCCAAAATTGATTAAGTGATTATGAAAGGTAATGTATATTTTATATCCATACATTTTATATTTATGATATATTTTTTCACATATGTCCTTTTCTTGCTACTATATTTCTTATAGAGAAATAATTCAGTTCATCATCAAATTTATTTGCAACTGTGAATATTGAAGAATTAGAAGATATTGATGATTGTATTGATGGAGATAGTATTCCAATATCTTCTTGTCTATAGTGAGCATGTGGCATTGTTAGATTTAGTTTCTACTCTTCTAATATTTATAAACTATTTTTACAAGTAATTAAATCTTTAGATTTTTTTTATGTAGATGAGTTTCATTGGACGAAAAATGAACTACTAGTTTTTTTTGTCTTCAAAACTTATGTAATATTGGACTACAGTTTGATACAAAAAATTATTTTAAAGCTTATATACATTGATTGTCCTTTTTTTGACTTGTAAAAACATATAGGAGCTATAATTTGAAAATTTAGTAAACTATGATACTAATTGAGAGCATTCTAACTATATAGTAGAAAATATTCTAACTATATATTAAGTGGTTTTATATAATTATTGATATGAATGTATTGTTCTAATCTTCTAAATATGAGGATGCTTTTATGTTTATTTATGTCAATCATTTTGGATATTTTAGATATTAAATATTGATTTTATGTATATACTTAGTCAATTTTAATGCATAACATGATTTAAAATTTTCATATAACATTATATTAGCGTCACAAATATTGAAGATATTATATTATTGATTTAAAATATTGAGCATTTGGCTAGACAAAAAAATATTCATGTTTAGTTTGATTTTGTTCGATCAAATTCAATTAGATATACTTCGGACCTCGATCAGATTTGCTAATTCGAACATCCGTACCCACCCCTACGCATTCGAATCCCTCTGGCCTTCTGATTTTTGATATCTCAAATGGTTAGGTCTTATCGTGTAATCACATTTTATTTTAAATGAAAAAAAATATTCTAAAATTTAACATTTTGATTCCGTTCATGTTTGAACGGAATGTGAGTGTTACAAAATAGCTCATCAAAACTTGTTATTCTCTATAACAAAATTATCCTTTCACGGATTTTGTACATTGTTGGTTGTCTAACCCGGAAAAAAAAAATCTTAATGGTAAACCAGCAAATTTAGACTACAAAATTATCTTAATTGACTGTGTTGATTACTTGATTGGACTAATTAGAAAGTCGCACCAAAATCAAAGCGTCTGGTTGACTAAAGATGCTTTTTTCACGTCTTGACGTAAAAACGACATTGTTTCGATGGTCAACATTTCTAACCAATTAAAACTGTCACATGTTCATTTTATGAAAAGTTTTCCAAAACAACTATATATTAATTTTTAAGAAGACTTGCCCACATCCCCACTCAGGTCAAAAGGTAAAGCAAGGATAAAGACGGAGAACATAGCACAGAGCAAAAGAAGAGAAAGATGAAACTCAAACACAGGCAATACAGTTTTTGGCTATGGTGGATGCTCATCTTCTACCTTACAACCATATCCCTTGCCAGAACTATGCCCCCCTCTCTCACAGGCAAGTTGAGAAAAATTGTACTAATCACCTTTCTTGATCTTTTTATCCTGTCTTGCAGATTTGTATGCAAATTTGATGTGAATAATTCTTTTCGTGTCATGTAGGAGGAAGGCGGACTATGCTTGTGGCCTATGTAGATGATTATGACGTGCCAGTGGCCAATGGAGGGCATGATCCCAAGCCGAAGACCGCCGCCAGCGGTGCCGGTGCCGGTGGCCGGAGCGGCCATGGATACCCGGATGTTCCATGAAAAATATTAATTAAAGAGATAGGTGGTTCTCGTGACTTTGGTTCCCCAAACTTCTTAAATTTCTCTTTTGATGCTGCATTGTGATATGTGCACCAATAAATGAAGCAAACCGAGAGCTCTTAGTTTTTATTTATGATCTTATTGTATTGACAATATGTCGTGTGGCATTTATTCTATTTCAAGTTGTAATCCTTTCTATACAGGGTAGTGTCACTAATTTTAATGTCCCACTAAAATAACATGTTAAGGTTTGGTAATGTGGAAACAAATTAAGACGAGTATTTAATACAATTTTCATTGATTGCTTGTGTTTTTGTGGGTGCACTGGTTAATGATGGCGCCAGATAAAAGTAAGACCAATTGGGCCCCAAAGTGCAATATAATTTGTATCTGGTGTCTGGCATTTGGCAGCACAAAGAATATATTCCAAGGTGATGAGTAGAACAAACAACTGATTACTTGTTGGGAAGCAGTTTTTTAGAGTTGTTTTTTAGTTTTTACTTTCACTTTCTCGTTCAAAATTTGTCTTTTTGTCCCTTCAACAAGCAAGTTTTTATGTGCACCGCCAATTTCTTTCACACTCTGTTTCTAAATTGTAATTATTTGACGGACCATAACACTCTTCTCATCAAGTTTCTGCAATCTTCTCAACCGATAGGAATAGTGGCGGTGAGGGAAAAACTTGTTCATTGATTATGACCTCTCTTCTCGCTGGACGCCAAAATTTCATGCACGTCCATGTAAACAGTTATTGAGCCTAACATAACAGAACACATATAATGTGCCTGATCAGTTCTTATACCTTGCCAAATTAATTGGTCACTAAAACATCATATCCTATGTTGTTTCATTTTTTATCGTCTTGGATCATTCTTCCAAAAAAAAAAAAAAAGCCACCATTCTTTGACAGGCAAAAATCAACTATAATATTGAACAGTTGAAATTTCACCCCCAATTCATGAATTATATCATAGCTGCAATTTGATCATTAAAAATATAAAACTCACCTTCGGGTTAGGGTTTTACCTGCTTGTAATTTGCTCGGTTCGGGCTAGTCCCGAGTCAGTTCGAATGAATTCGAACCAGAACAATTTTCAAATTATAAGTATGGGGCCCAAATATTTTCGACATACAGATGATAGATTCACTTAGGCTATAGTGGAATAAGAGTTATCAGTGTATATACGAAGTACACAAATATTTCTTTTATTTGTTAGCCAAGATTTTAGGCCTAGATCTAGGCCATTACATTGTTTAGCATCTGTTTAAAATTTTCAGTGTATCTCTTTTACAAGCATCATAAGATTTCAAATTACTGGATTGCCCATATGGGCCCAACTTGAATTGAGTCGAAGATTTTCACCAGATTAGGTTCTGGTTTTGAAGCTCATTTAGCCTTCTTGTTTTGATTCCTACATATTTTAGGATTCAAATTAGTTTCTACTTTCGATGGTGTCGATCCGAGCTTTCCTTTCATATCTATAGTACATCTACCCATATGTGGGCCCCAGTAAGCCACGTTGTCAGACATTCAGATCATGCCATGTGGTGAGATCAGAGCCTTCCATGTTCGCTCTAGCTTCCTCCCATTGATTTCTAGAGATTTCCCACAATTTTGAGGATTTTCACTTTAGCATCACGACCACTTTGGCTTACCGCTAGCAAAACCCCAGGC
>JAVDBV010055915.1:0-15996 GCA_032619315.1 Piper longum
CATATATTCTGATAACTCATTCTTTTCTGCTGTATTCATGACGTTATCATCATATACTTGGGTACACATGACCCCTCGTAGCTCATACACGCGACTGGCGTCGGCTCAGTACTCGTGTTCTGAACATACTCGACTCGAAAATAACGGTCGAACCGACCGGTTCTAAATATAAAACCCTGACTCGAATCGTGGGTTTTACATTCACATTATTTTCTTTGGACAAACGCCAACTTCTTCCTTGCTCGGGAATGTTTCTTTCTCTCTTCTTCTTAGTTTGCATGCATACATATGTTAAAAATTATAATAAACTTGATAATCATGGAAACTAAAATTTAAAATCAACAAGAAAGAAGAGAATTAAACTAGAAATAGAATCAGAAATTCATCCATGAATGCAAATTGCTGCAGTGTAGCAATTCATGGTTGTTTGTGATCAATTACAGCAGCAATTCAGGGTTGTTGTTGATCTGTTATTACATCAACGACCTTATGCATGGGTGGTAATTTCGTATAAGTTGGTTTCCATCGAATTTCATGGCCAAGGAGAGCAGCACGTCCTGCTAATTTCAGCAGCTAGGTAGCGTTCCTCTTCTTTTTGCGTTGGGTTGTTATGCATGAAGGAGGGGAGGATTGGGACAGTGTTGTTGGCCATGTCGGGGTCGCCAAGAAGAAGATGACGAACTTGTAAATATGGGTTGACTCGATACAGGTCGAGTTAAAAAAATAATACCAACTCGTATTGAAACATTAAAAATAATTAATTTAATGGGATACGAGTTAAGTAGCTAAAATAATAAGTTAATAATTTATTACACAAAATTATTATAATTAATAAAATTATGGTCATGATAAATAGTAAATAATTAATCTGCTTATTACAAACGAGTAAATTAAATTTGAGGGTTATAAGGGATAAATAAAATGAAGACTTCACCTTTATTATATTAAATTAATATTTGGTAAATAAAATAATTATTTTAATAACAAATTAGCAAGGTAGAAAATGGGTCAATAATATATAATCGTATAGAAAATCACGAAATAGCATAATTAAATAAGAAATGGTGGAACCGTATTGAATTAAATAAATTACAAATAATTATATTAGTAGTATCCTTAAATTAGGGTAATAGAAATCAGTTTAAAAATATACCAATAATAGTAATTAATTATTAGTTATAAATTAATAATTATTTTAGTGAGGATTATAATTGGGATAATTAATTTAAAATGTAAAGAAGGACTAAAATGATTATATCACATAAATAATTAATTATATCACTAGAATTATTAAAAATTAAATAATTAATGATGTTCAAGATAACACATTTTATATTGTCAAAAATTAATAGTTATATTAGTCACGCAGTTACATGCATTTTCTACATGAATAAAATTATACTCATGTATAATTTTATGTCCTCGTTCAGACTATGATTGTTGATCGCAGTTGCAGGATTTTGTACAAGCTACCAGGATCGTATAATTACTAAAATATTATATATTCCATTCTAGCAACCCTGGTCGGCCTGAGCCCAGATTTGACCACCATGAACAGTGTGCAACCGGGGTCAAAGAATTGACTCAGTCCGACACGAGGCCGCACTTTTAAATTTACTTGTAAGACAAATATGGAGTCTCTAACACGAGGCAGCACCTATGAAATAGGGAGTCTCTGTCATGAGGCAGCACCCACGACACGAGGCAACACCCGCAAAATAAGGAGTCTCTGTCGTGCGGCGGCAATCCAAAACTTGAAAACCTGTCCCCATGCCGAAAGGGGATATCAGGCAGACGGCTCATTACGCACTTGTGATACCGAGAGGGTGAGCCAATGGTAAATATCGGTAACTACACAGGCTATAAGCCACGTAGTGTGTGTGCGCATGCATGAGATTGTAACGGGATGGGCGGCCACCTTCCCCGAATCATAAGAGCTCAGCATAAGCTTACTTCACTAAAAGACTTTTGAAATAAGAATAGGGAGTATATTTGACTTGTTTCTTTAATTACATGACTTAGTGGTTTTATCACTAATGGGGAATTATCTCCGCAGGTGTGCAGATTCGAGCATAGATTGAGAGCGGGGTTGGTGGATCTTTTACTAACCAAGGTTCGGATAAAATGATAATGCATTGGATTTCCTTTTTATTTGATTTGAGTTATAAATATGGCTATGGGAAACGGTCCAAGCCTGTGGGACGATTATTATTATGTATTGTCCAAAAAATAGTTTATTTGAATGAGTTATACTTATGGATTTAATAGAAATCATGTAACATAGAAGTAATATCCGGTCCGGTCAGGGCTGGTCATTACAGGATTAGTTTGGCTTAATTTTAAGTAGCACCTGGCTATCTAGGCCCACACTATTATGAAAAATAGCGGGTCGTTACAAAACTTATACCCTCTAGATCGTTTAGAGTACCTAACAAAATAACTGCTGACTGTTTTTTAGTCCAGTTTCCTTTCATTTGGCCTATAAGGCCTTGCCTCAGCTAGACAACCCCAAATGCATAAAAGTTTAATATTGGGTCTTTTTCCTGTAAACAATTCATAAGGGGTTTTAATTATTGCCTTTGTTGGTACTCTATTAAAAATGTATGTTATTGTCTTTAGTGTCTCACCCCAGAGTGAATCAGGTAAAGTAGTATAAGCAACCATACTTCTCACAATATCTTTTAATGTTCGATTTTATCTCTCAGCAACACTATTCATGCTAAGAGTACCTGAAATTGTGTTTGTTGGACGATTTTGTACTATTTTAGGAATTTGGCAAATGGTCCTGGACGTTGTATACTTGATCCATCATATCTAGCATAGTATTCACCACTATGGTTTGATCTGATTGTCTTAATAGTTTTGTTAAGTTATTTCTCAACTTTAGCCTTTTATGTGTTAAACATGTTCAATAGTTGAAACTTTTCACGAATGAGGTATAAGTAACCATAACAAGAATAATCGTCAATGAATGTTATAAAATATTGTTGACCATTCTAAGAAGCCATAAAAAATGACCCACAAATGTTTATATGTATTAGTTCTAAGATGTTTAAAAATCTATTAACATATAGTCTCCTTATATTTATTTATTTTCACTTAATGAACTCTACATAGACTTGAAAATCTGATGAATTAAGAGAATAAAGAATTTCATCTGACATAAGTCATTCAATTTTTTGTTTAGAAATGTGTTTTAAACGCTTGTGCCAGAGTAAAGTAGAATTCTCATCAGTTAATTTTATTTTCATACCACATAAACTCGCATGTCAAGCTTCATTAAAAGAAACAATAGTATCAAGTACATATATATTATCATAAAAAAAAAAAGAAACATGTACCCACAATATATAAATTTAGAAAAAGACTAAACTTATTATTTCAAAATAAACAAGAGTAACTAAATTTCGTTTAAAAGATAGTCCTATATATGTCTCTTTCAAATCTAAATAATGTTATGCCTTCAATAATAATCTAAAAGTCCTTATTACTTCAATTACAACTGATTTACCATCACCCACATAGATGAATCTTTCAACATCATTTGGTTTTCGACAACTCAAGCAACCTTACATTGACACACTTATGTGAGTAGTAGCACCTAAATCTAACCACAAAGTGTGTATTGGTACTAAATCTAAATTAACCTCAAAATACATAAAATTAAGAAATGAACCTTTCTTTGCATGCTAAACATAACACTTAGTGCATTCCTTCTTCATATGTCCTCAAAATAGGTTTACCACAAAAGAAACAACAAGAAGCTTGATTTTTTTTTTTATTGTTGCTTGTGAGAACCATTACTAGCTTCCTTATCCTCTCTTTTTTTTCTTATTTTTGTCATAATAGGTACTAGCTAAGTGAGCAATTTCAACGTGTTATTCCTTTAACCTTTCTTCTTCTTAGACACAATAAGGAATGAGCTCATTAAGAATCTATTTGTCTGATTGGTGGTTGTAACTGGCCTTGAATTGACTATATTGTGCCACAAGAGAAATTAAAATTAAATGCATGAGCAAATTTTCGCATAGCTCTAACTTTAGTGCCTTTAATTTTGAAGCAATATTTGACATCTTTAAGATATACTCTCTTATGTTTATTTTACCTTTAAATTTCATTAAAATCAAGTTCGGCAAAAATATATTTGTTTCAGTCTTATCATTTTTGACAAAACACTTTTCAATTTCTTTAATAAACTTACTGGCTGTAGTAACCTTCTCAGACACATCACCCCTAAAGGTCTTTAGAATCTCATGCTTTATGATTATAAGACTCATACGATTTGAACATTCCTATTTCTCAATGTCTCGTTTTTCCTCAATGGAACTTTTGTCCGTAAGAAAAGTAGGTTGTTCAATCCTTAACGCAAGGTCAAGATCTATGTAACCGAAAATGATTATCACGCTCTCTTTCAATCCTTAAAATTATCTTTAAGCATTGAAACTGAATTGATGTTGGTAGAAATCATAGAAACTAATTAATTAACTTAAAATAGAACCAAATAACATGCACATAATAAGATTAATAATTCAAACAATGGTTAATCACATCAAAAGATACCTAACACAACATTAATATTTAGTCTTTAATCAGGAATATTAATTTGTAAGTAGTTCTCTTGGTAGAGTAATCAAATATGGACAATAAATCTTGTCAAAATATAATCTATCTTTGAACTAATTTATTATTCACATGGAATCTTGATAATTATTTCATATTTATTACAACAAATGTGTATATAACTCGATCAAATATTAACTTTTATTTGGGCCAATTAATATTAACATGAATCATATACCCACACCATCTTAATATTTTAAAGTAAATTAATTTTTATAAAAGAGACTACTTTGGTAGTATATTGTAGCAATTAATAAATTTTAAAATATTAATTATAACGAACTATAATTTTAATTTAATAATTCCAAATATAAATAATATAAAACAAAAAAAGGTTATCAAAATATCTTTATTTTGAAAATTTTAAAATTATAACCTTTTTTTCCTTTTGTAACATTTTTTTATTTGATATTTTACCAAGATGGGACTTTGATTTGAGAATAAATATCTCATATACAAATTCTTGTATTTTCTTTTCCCACATTTGTGAAAATGAAAATATATGTATATCTATGTGGCACCCGTGTTAGTTACTTTATAGTTCAGTTCTTTAGCGGGGTTATTGATAGAGATCAATCATTTATTCCTGGATGCATTGGTATTCCCCTTTTTTCATTATATTTTTTTTTAAAAAATTTGGGGGTATTTCGAATGGGTTGAAGACCATATCAATTTATTCCCTCTTAGAAGCTAGTATTGTTTTAGGATTCTAAATCATTAAATTTGAATGTTATATGGAACTAGACAGTTCCAATAAGATTTGATTTTGGGATTTATCTTTTCTTAATTTTGATCCAAAATTTAACACAAATCAAATTAATACTCAATGATCTAATATGAAGATGCTCTGATACCACTTGTTGTTTCTCTTTTAACGGATAAAAAAATATCACAATAATACCTTCTTCTTCATCTTCTTTATATTAATTCATCAAGAAAATTGGATTTGATAACAGAAGTGTACGCGAATCCATAGAGTAAAATGATTCTTAACTTTTTTAGGTTTTGATCTTTTAAATTTAACATAGGTTCTCCAAAATCTGAGTTTTTGGACGATGGGATACTAGAAAGAAAAATTACGGGCAAATTTGGTGACCATAACCATATTTATCCTTATTTTTCATAATTTCAATTTAACCTATTATAAATTAGAAATTACGGAAATAATATCTACGCGTATTTATCCATACTTATTTTAAATATTAATGGTTAATTAGTTTTAACTTTAATACATCAATTTAATTCAGATTAAACTTTAATAATAACATATGATATATACATCCAAAATCCTTAGCTAGGGCAAGGTACCAACCAATACGAGAGGTCCAGAATATGTCAAACATTATAAAAGGTCTAAGCACTAGCTAGCCAAAGTTGATGAAAAATGCTTAAAACCAATCGAAACAGCCAAAAAACCTTTTGAAACATTTGAAAAGCTAGAGCGGGGAAAAGGAAGTATTAAAAATTCGATGGTGCATGTTAGAGTCAATGTATGGTGAAATTGATCACATCATGAATGCCCAGTTTCCTGGGTCAGTTTATATACAGAGAAGGCTTATTCTACCATGTTACCTCCAGACAACGCTATCGAAGTTAAAAGGACTTATATATTAGTCATCAGCCCTCCCTTTCTTTGAAAGGAACTGGTTAATTATATCGTTGTATGTGTATAGAGTTCATTGATCAATTTATTTTAAAAAAGGAATAAAAAATGATGAATGAGTTTAATTGTAAATTGGAAAGCTAGCTAGTTGCATTGATTAGAACATGCAAGGGAAAACATACAAATTAGCATAGGGGAAGAAGTGTAAGAACAACCAAAATATATAATTATGTACGTATTCGGTAACCTTTCATGTTTACAAAATCAAATGCTTCAATATTATACTCTTATCTCATAGAATTAATGATTGCCCTTTCATCATTTGCAGAACCTTTAAAGCTTAAAATTATATATTATGATAATGATCTACATGACAAGATCATTAGTGAAGAAAAAGCAGTCAAATTCCATGAAAAATGCTTTTAAAAAATTACTTTTATCAGTCATAGACTGAGGCAAATCATCTTATAATATTAAGTTTGCAGTGTTAATGTTATATATTACCTAGCTCTTGGAACACCCAAAGAGGTTTACTGGGAGCTTTTGAGAAGAGGCTAACAGGATGATCTTTCTGTGATTTTCAACTTAGACGCATTGATTCTCTATCTCTTCCTTATAAATACTCCATCTATCAAACTTTCTATTCATGCAGTACAAATCGATTGAAACTCAATTTCATATACAAAATTGAAAGATCAATCAAGAGGTAGTTATAAGTTAATAAGGTTTGCCTAGTGTTCATAGCAATAATGGAGGACGCAGTGGATGCACCAGGAAGCTCCATGCATGGAGTCACCGGCAAGGAGCAGAGCTTCGCCTTCTCCGTGTCGTCGACTGCGGTGCCCACCGACACGACGGCAAAATTTGCCTTGCCGGTGGACTCGGAGCACAAGGCCAAGGTGTTCAAGCTCTTCTCCTTCGCCAACCCCCACATGAGGACCTTCCACCTCTCCTGGATCTCCTTCTTCACCTGCTTCGTCTCCACCTTCGCCGCCGCGCCGCTGGTGCCCATCATCCGGGATAACCTCGACCTCAAGAAGGCGGACATCGGCAACGCCGGAATCGCCTCCGTCTCTGGCAGCATCTTCTCGAGGCTGGCCATGGGTGCAATCTGCGACATCCTCGGCCCCCGATACGGCTGCGCGTTCCTCATCATGCTGTCTGCGCCGACGGTGTTCTGCATGTCGCTGATATCGTCGGCAGCGGGGTACATCACCGTCCGGTTTATGATCGGCTTCTCGCTGGCGACCTTCGTGTCGTGCCAGTACTGGATGAGCACCATGTTCAACAGTCAGATCATTGGTCTGGTGAACGGCACGGCGGCGGGGTGGGGCAACATGGGCGGCGGCGCCACCCAGCTGCTCATGCCGGTTCTCTACGAGATCATCAGAAAGGCGGGTGCAACTCCCTTCACTGCTTGGCGGCTCGCCTTCTTCGTGCCGGGGACGATGCACGTAGTCATGGGTATCTTGGTGCTCACCCTCGGCCAGGATTTACCCGATGGGAATCTGAGCAGTCTTCAGAAGAAGGGCGACGTTGCCAAAGACAAGTTCTCCAATGTGAGTTTTATTTCATTCATCTCCAGTCTTCATTTTTCTCATTCCCACTAACAAAACTGTGTTAATTATATTTAGGTGCTACGGTACGCTATAACGAACTATAGAACATGGATCTTCGTCCTCCTCTATGGTTACTCAATGGGCGTGGAGTTGTCTACCGATAATGTCATAGCCGAATACTTCTTCGACAGGTTCGACATTAGTTCAATCTCTCCCTCGTCTTGTTCTTTTGGCTCCCAATGTTGTATATAGACTAACGTTATTCTTATTATAATTAAGAGGTTAATTATGATCATTGTGATGTTGAATAACGGGCAGATTTGATCTCAAGCTTCATACGGCCGGAATCATAGCAGCTTCGTTTGGGATGGCAAACTTCTTTGCACGGCCTCTCGGAGGGTACTTGTCGGACGTCGGTGCCCGGCGGTATGGTATGAGGGCGAGACTATGGAACCTCTGGATGCTGCAGACTCTTGGGGGTGTTTTCTGCATCTGCCTTGGCCGGGCCAACAACCTTCATATTTCGATTGTTACAATGGTCCTCTTCTCCATTTGTGCACAGGCAGCCTGCGGCGCCACTTTTGGTGTCATCCCTTTGTTTCCCGGAGATCCCTCGGTGTTATCTCCGGCCTGACTGGGGCCGGAGGTAACTTTGGCTCAGGGTTGACACAGCTCTTGTTCTTCACCAGCTCCAGGTACTCCACTGCCACCGGGATTTCTCTCATGGGAGTGATGATCATTGCTTGCACCATGCCAGTGACATTGGTGCACTTCCCCCAGTGGGGTAGCATGTTCTTGCCGCCTTCAGAAGATGTTACCAAATCTAGTGAAGAGAGCTACTATGGAGCTGAGTGGACTGAGGAGGAGAAGCGAAAAGGATTGCATCAAGGAAGCCTGAAATTCGCCGCTAACAGTCGATCGGAGAGAGGCCGGCGAGTTGCTTCGATGCCAACTCCACCCAACGCCCCCCCTGCTGCATATGCTTGATAAGTGCATGTAAAGAAGTTAAGAAAATATTCCTTGAGCTTATGCATATTTTGTTGTTACCTGAATGTAAGGATATGATAAGGCACGTATAAAAGTTCAATCAAGCTTACCTGCCTTGTTCTAATAAATGCTGCAGGCCATGAAACTTGCCAAATATCTTGTATGCCGGCTTTCAAACCAGAGGAAAAAAGTAAAAGAGAATCAATTAATTAAATCACTAGTAGCCATATTATGTTATGTAAGGATTAAATATATAATCGAGGATCACGTCAATAACAGTGCTCATTGGCCCATAATAGTCTCAGATTAGTCCAAAGGTCATGAGAACAACACGGCATTAACATCGCCAAGTTATATTCACACCCTCGAAGTAAAATCCTTTGAGGGGGGCTATGAACAACCACGGATTGTCCCATACAAAACATGTTTTGAATTGAAACAGTAAAAGGCTCATAATTAATTAATGTCAGGACCCTCTTCTTTGGACAGGTTTATAAAGCACAACAGTAACGTATTTTGCTCGAAATCGATGGGTAATCCCAAGAGCAACCACAGATCTGGGAGTAGGAGTCTCCCTGTTTTCTATATAGAGGTGATTCAAAACAACACTCTGAGGTGCAGGAAGGCTGCCAGAGGCATCTAAGCTTGTTGGACAACTTAATAAAGTATGCTGCAAATGAGCTGGAACAGAGGGAGGATCTCGTGCTTCATCTTCTACTGCAGGAAAAGGATTGTTATAGCTGGAATCAGGTGATCTTGGAACTTCAAATCCAACTACGTGCACCTCTTCCTGCAAATAACTATCACGTAAGAAAACTGGAAGTAGGCATTGGTTATAGGAAAAAGTGTCAAAAGGAAAAGCAAACAGAAGCTACTTACACCATCCTCAGAATACATGTTATCCATAGAACGAGGTTTCCAAGCCAACTTTAGCCTAGAGGTACGAGATGCTGGCAAACATAAAAGAACAACCCTCACATGAGATTATTAGCACTAGTTCTCACGTACATTAAATGGCCTGGTAAGGGATTCTAAAAACTTAGAAATTCTAGGAACTGTAAAGATAGAATCTCCAATCAGCTTGCAAAGAAGGCATCACATATGAAGCAAAGGTGCTCCTAGAGTGCATTTCCTACCTTGCAAAAGATAATATACCACTTAGAAACCAGACTCTGTAACCATGAAATGATTTTGAATAAAAAGATGATCTTCTCATTAACTCAATTCAGGATTTATACAAAAGTTTACAAACTTCCATAAAATTCACAAAACATCTAAATAACAGAACAATATCGCTAAGTGAGAAAATACCATACAGTTATTAACCAACACTAACATTTGGTATTCTATTCCTTTATAATCTTCAATCATCATTTATCTCATTAAATGGAATTACAAAAACCAAGCTAAAGCAACCAACAAGGCATAAACTCCAGTTTGTTTCTTATAAATTCCAATCTACTTGTAAATACAAGAAATAGAAACATAAGGCTGAGAATGCAAATAGAAATAACGTCATGTCCAATTGATGCCTTGGACAACCTATTGCTGACCACACTACAGACCTCTTTTGACCAGGCAGCATACCACTCCTATTTATCACAGCATTTTAGACCTTGGCGTTTACACAAAGAATTGTCATTTTTTTTTTGTATTTTGAACAGAACAAAATGCTGCTTTTCAATTTTTTTTTTAAGTGATGGAAGGCATGAAGCAGCCTGCGACACAGCTTACTTCTACTGTTTCTCCTTCTTCTCCTTTCACCAATTCTCATATTGGGGCCATTCACTACCCTAACTAAGCCATAACCTCCTTACATATTCTTTGCTGCTGTCTACCGCATCTCTTCTGCGCACTACAAAATGCAAACCAAGACTCTTCACAAACTTCTATCGTTGCCTGATAAATTTTACCTTCCAAACTCTATGTAATAAAAAAACAAATTACAAAGTACATCAAAGGTGGCCTTCAATTTTGACCGTTTAGCGGGTAATCAAAAAGGAAATACATAAATTAATCCCCGTCTACACTTCAAGGTGCCTAAATCATTTTTTAGCAGAACTCGACACTTAAATATGTACAAAAGGCTCTTCTCTCCGCTCCTAGTTTTTATCTTGTTTTATGAACACATCTTTTCGTACTGAATCCATGGTTCGCGCGGAATCTCGGCAGAATTTTCGGAGAATCCCAGTTTTAAAAGGTTGGCCAGAGCAAGAGTTTGATTTTTCTGGACTAAGATTGTTATCATGCGATTAATATGAACAAAATGAATGGAGAATCTCACCTCTTCCCGTCTTCCTCTTTTCCGCCGCCGGGTGCCGGAGTTAGGTGGGATGGAGGGATTGATTTAGGGTATAACGGGGAAGAAATTAGGGAGGGAAGAGGCACACCCCATACACGAAGGGGTGCCAATAATGGGCCGATCGAGCTCGAAATTGGTCAGCGCGTTCCCACGGTTCACGGTTCGGTTCAACTTAATTAAAAGTTTATTTACAATAATATTTATAAATTTTACAAAATTTTTAAAACTTTTTCACCATTAAAAAAATTAAAATATTTTTTATAATTACAAATAAGAATAAAATTATGCATATCATCAGTCTACTTTTTTAAGTAAATAAGTTGGTTGCAAGCATTTGGCGCGTAAAGTGTAACACCCTAATTTTGGTTCACCTAAAAATTAAATAAAAAACGTTACGATCAAATAGAGTCATGCCTAAAGTTGTTAATTTATAAGAATCAATCAATAATATAGGTCAAAATAACCTATTTAGTGTCTTGATAATGAAAGACATTACTAAATATACGTTAAAATATATCAAATATAAATAAAAGTATAAAAGAAAATATTTGCGGTAAGCTTAAGTGCGTATAGCGTTTATCTATCCTCTCACTAAAACTTGCTCAGGATCACAAGACCTATATATATAATATAAAAAAAGTCAACAACGAGTACTATTACTCCAAAAATAACTAAAGAATCTAACTGACACATGAAAGATGACCGCATCTTATATAAAGTCAATCATATATTCTTCTACATTAGAATCATGGTTGCAAAAATTAGAATCGGAATTGAAATCGGTTTTTAAAGAAGTCACTAAATTAGATCTAATCAATCTAAATTGGTTAGGAATCGGTTCAGTTGAATTAGTTCAAATTAGTCTTATATAAAAATTTTAACTTAGTCAAAATTGGTAGGTTATTAGTTATAAACATGTAATTTTGATGTCATTTTTATGTCACGGTGCGTATTATATGTTCGGGTGTGGGATCGTCATCCCCTGTGGACCGCGATCCTTTCGTGATTCGATCTGGTCCGGGTTTGAAGAGTTCGGTGGGACCGAGGCGCCCTTGCTGCGTAAAGAAATAGTGCGATAATATAAAATTTTGCATATGATGTCAAAAGTACCAAAATGACACATAGGAAATTTTACATGGTTCCTTAGGGTTTAACTTGAATCTCTAAATCAGTTCACGGTGAGATTAGTACTTACAATCAACTTTTTTTCCTTTGGTTTTACAAGTTATACAAAACAGTGAATTTTCGCCGCCTTTAAATCAATTTTCATGAAATCTTGACTCTCATGCCATGGTTTATCTATTTTTTCTCTTTAAATACTTAAAATAAACCCACCACTGCGTCTGGAACGTTAAAAAACGGTGGGGTAGCAAGTTTCACTTCCGTGTAGAAGACCTTCAAATTATTTCTGAATTTTTGAACCAGACCACTTCGGGCTAGGTCAAATCAAATAAATGCTGAACCATGCTGGGTGGTGTACACATGCTCTCTTTACTCTCTACGTGCGCCTATGTGTGGGTGGCATATGGTATGCCAGTTGAATTCGGGTCGCAGACGAGTCGCGAACAAGGTCGCGGTTCTCAGTTTAACAAGTAATGACCAATATTAACAATAAATGGGCAAGCGGGTAATGTAGACCCATTCCTAAGTCGGGCAAACAGTCATCAATGTGGACATCCAATGACGGGTCTTGGACCCAATTATCTTTCTAACCCTTTCTCTTCTCTATTTTTTCGCAGCAACACCATTGTGAGTGGGTCTCTTCCTCAATTTTTCCCTTTAACTGTAGCGGTCAAATCCGGTGGGACTCGACTCAGGTTTGTAGGTCTTCTTGCTAGCTTTACTTTGGACACCACAAAGTGGCCAGGAATGAGAGGCGTTTGTCGTAAAACTACCGCAAAGTCAGCTCTCTACAGCTATTTCTGCTGCTGAATCCTCTGTTTTCCCCTTATCAGATGGGTCTCTTCCTGGCATTTTTCTAGAGATTGCAATGGTGAACTTCAGCGACACTCACTTTGGATTTGTAGACCACTTCTCTGACTTCACTTTGGTCATCACCTAGGGGCAGGGAATGACCGACGCCAGCTTGGAAAATGTCGACGATGTCTGCCTTTTGCTGTTGTTCTCCTCTACTCTGTTTGTTCTCCCTTATCCGTTGGGTAAGTTTTCGAATTTTCTCCAGCGACCGTAGTGATGAACTCCGGTGGAACTCGACTTGGTCTTGTATATCACTTTTCCAACTTCACATTGGTAACCTTCTCATGGCCGAGAACGACCGGTGCTAGTCGGAAATTGTCTTTGAAGATCCGCCTTCGCTACTGCTTTCCTCTGCTCTATTTTCACCATTATCCGATGGGTCACTTTCCGAATTTTTTTCTGATGACAATGACTCTGAACTCTGGCGGTAGTCCGCCCATATCCAAATATCACTTTACTTTATTCAATTTCGACACCACTTCGGGGCCGGGAACAACCGGCTATGGTCGGGAAACCTCTACGAAATCAGCTCTCCGTGGTTATTTTCTGCAGCTGAATACTCTATTTTTCCCTTATCAGATTGGCCTCTTACTGGATTTTTACCGAAGACTACAATGGCAAACTACGGTGAAGATCACTTTGAGCTTGTATACCACTCCTCCCTCTTCACTTTGATCATCTTTATATGGCCAGTAACGATTGGAGGTCGCTTGAAAACGGTCACGAAGATCCGCTGTTTGCTGCTGCTTCGTGCTCTGTTTTTACCTTCTCCTTCGTGTGATTTACTGGCAAAATTCTGGCGGTGACTGGGGTCTCCGTAGGCAAGGATGGGAGGTGTTGTGTGGGGACACTTCAAGCTCCACGCCCGTGGTCTTGGACTGGTCCAATACGGCCGATGTTGCCCAGAAAAGCCGTCGAAAAACTGGATGCCAAACCTGCAAAAACAGAAACTGTCTTCTTCTTCGTTGCCGGTGGATTGCAACACTGATTTGGCCGGTGGCTTGGCTTTGACAGAGGCGATGGAACACTGGGAATGGCAAGGGGTCTTGGACGGACACCACCATTGAGGACTCTACTCCACTGGTCCTCTACTCCGATCGACCTGCTTTTCCTCCCATCACGAATTTCTGGCAATCCGCAGCGGCGGTGCTTGGCGGTACTTCATTAGCAAAGCGTTGATCTTTCCGGCAGCAACTTCAGCAAGGTGTCTCCCTTTCTTTCAGCAATGGTAGGGCTTTGACTATGGCGATGAGTCTAGCCAAGTGCAGCGGCAAGCCAAGCTAGCACGACAGCAAAATGACTCCAACAACAGCAAGCGCCCATCAAGTTGCACGCCAGGGCAACGATTGGAGGCCTTGGTGTCTCTTTTTCTCTTCAAAAATTTCTTACCTTGCTTTATTATGCCAAAGAGAAATGAAGAAAACTTCACCTTTGGGATCAATCAATTGCAGTGGGCTCCAACGCTTCGACTCTCAGCAACATGGTAGCGTGGGATTCATGGCTTCAAATTTTTGTGATGAATAGTAATGGTGATCAGATGATGTTTGGTGCACTTAAAGTTATGTGGGTAGGCCAAGGAGTCACCGGAGATGGATCTCTGGCGAGGGGCTCTCCCCCTTCTCTTTTCTGCATCCTCTGGATCTTTTCTTCAATTCAACAAGCCCCCCTTTCCAATATGTCAGGCTTTGTCTTTTATATAATTTTCTACGCTTTTCTGTTCCGGTGTTTGTAACACCCCAAATCTGGTTCACGCTCGTGAACCGAACTGGCATGTTACATGCCCCGGTTAGTTTGGCTAACCCGAACCCAACTCATACGAATCCAATCTCGGCGTTTCAAGATGAAGATATAACTTGTCATACATGCATGAATGCGTAAAACCCTAACAGAATACTACATGGATGACTTAACAATCAATTCATACGAAGACAATAATTTCAGTAAAATTAATAAAAATTTTAAATTAAAACTGATAGAGTCCCCCCTAAAAATGTAATTAGGGGCCACCCTGTCACAACCACGCATACCATATATATACATACATATAGCACATCAGTGTTCACACACAAGTCTAATCTACTGTATCTAAATCCTGCGTCTCAGCCCACTTATACATCATCCATGTTTCTCATCATATCATACCATCATGGCTTAGCACTTTATCAGATCATCATGCTTTTCATTACCTCACATCATTTCAAATATAATAAAAGCATAAACAAAATATTAGACATTCAATCACCCAATATATGTGCGTGTGCAAAAGACCTCATTGTTCCTCCGTCCAGGCTAGTACGTCCATCTCATACTCGTCACCTACATATAGTACAAAAAATCGTCAGTAACGAGTATTACCGGCCCGGAAAATAACTAATAACAAACTAGATATGAGAGCAAACTCTCATATGAAAGAAAACAATCATATATCCTCCTCGTGAACTCTCTCTTAAGGGCATCTACTGAGGAGCCACTGGGCTGCAGACTCGGTAGCGTCCTGAACTAACTGAACTGCTGCTGCTGTTCTCACTTAGCATTTCATACTTTATTTTCTGGTCTCAAATCCTAACCCCTCTCCTTACCTCCATATTTCTCCTGGCCTTGAGCACAAAGACCGAGTACTCTCAGGCAGTCGCCTTCAGTACCCTGTAAACCACAAATCATGACATGCGCTGTACTAAACAGTACCAGTAAACCTCCACGTTCTATGGGTGTGAGGAACTCAAACGTGGAGTTGTCAAGATCCATCGGGAATAGAACAGTCTGCTGGCACTAATCCAGAGCCCGCTTTGACTGTCACGGCATCCTCTGCATGGTACATGCAGTTGATTTCTCCATCTCTCGTCTCATTGAAAACTCGATAAAAATATATATAGGCATGGAAAGGTATTTATAAAATAGGCCCGAAGGCAACTTGCTGTGGATCTTGTTTTCGAAATCATTCTCGAGGA
>JAVDBV010055930.1:0-12848 GCA_032619315.1 Piper longum
ATATATATATATATATATATAGAGAGAGAGAGAGAGAGAGAGAGAGAGGAAATTATAGTGAGACTTTATCACATGAATTTTGGCATCTACTATTGAAGAATTTGCTATATGTTTTACGTGGACGATTTGTGATGCATGCAAATCATGAATTGGTTATTTATATATGATCATCATAATACATTATAGCTATGAAAATATTAAAGCGAACTAGACCTCATATAGTTTACTTGATCTGTACTTCTTATTTGAACATTTTTTATTAAGTCTTGCATGATAATGAGGTTTATATGTATGAAAAGTTGAATATATATGCAGGACATTGATGAATTTTAATATATTTTTCTACATCAACGTGGCCTACATTTAATTTTTTTTTAAAAAACACTAGTTTGAAGATATTTTATTTACTTTTATTATAATTATTTTGATAATTAAGATGAACGGGCTAAAAATATTGAATTGATTTGACAATCTATATGTACCCTAACTATTTTTTTTATATTTGTCTATGTAGATTTTGAATGGTAGGATCCATTAAATTACACCAAATGGCAGCTTCCGCTCATATAAATTACATGAAATGTAATTCATGTATATATAGTTCTACATTAAGTCCGGTGTATTAGAATAGTGTCACATGTTAGTGTCATATATAAATGTTGGTTCCTAGACCGTTTCAAATGACTAATTATTTAACTCATGGACCTATTTCACTTTGACTGTAGATAAATTCTAATATGTGAGTCCTTAATGAAGAGCTTAGTAATGTAAGAGTCCTTAATGAAGAGCTTAATAGAGAGAAGTCATTTAGCCTCTTTCCAGAGAAGTTTCACCCTCCATGTATACCTTTCGTGCAGGATTTTCTTTGATATTTACTTCCATTTTTTACGTTAGGATTTTCTTTTCCAACTGCTGCCATTTTTCACGTTTTTTAAGGACCTTCACCGCCTACCCTCTGTTGCAAAAAGTTATAATTTATATCTCCATTTTTAATTTAAATGGGAATTATATATACCGTAGATCCTTAAAAGTTACTAAAAAGAAGTAAAATTTTACAGTGAGTATAAATAAATAACATCAGTAAAAAAAGGCCTTTTATATAAAATTTATCATGGGAATTGTTTGTGCAATGATATATACTCGCAATTTTGTGTGATAGTTTTTGTATTAATCAGAGAGCTGCCCCATGACACCCTTATGCTAGAAAGCAATAAAATACACGATGAATGTTTTTGCGTCGCTCAACCACAAGACAATAAACATGATTTTTAATATTTTTTTTAATCTAACATAACTAGATACAATTTATAATAATTAAATAATTTATATTTTTACTCAAACGAAGTCGGACCCGTTTGTGACGTAGACGAATATTCGGACGATAGCCGGCAAGTGTGACCAGCTAGATGTTGTTAAAACAGCAAGCAGAGAAGAACCAACCCTTAAATAACCAAATAATGGATGCGGACAAATGGTCAGTTAACGGTACGGTCATGTATAAACGGGTAACTAGACCCGGTCTTCTTCTTCCTCCTTTCCTCACGTTGCCGGTGTTTGGAGCTGGCCGGGATCGGCAACGAAGGTCGGGGTCGGTAGCACACCGTGAGGAGACTCTGTCAGACGTAGTCCAGTCGTCAAAGGTGAAGTTGGGTCGTCGGATGGTGGTTTGAAACTTCAAGGACGGCGGCAGTGGTGCACTGTTCGTCCCCAATGGGGTACTGCCCAGATCTTATAGTGAGATGATGAGGAAGGGCTGGGGCGTCAAGTTGGTCGCCTGTGAGAACTCCAGTCGCCGGAAGACAGGATAAAGTCAGCACGTTCAACAATCTTCTAAAGCAGCTTCGACTTTCCAGCAATCAGCAAACTCCGGCAGCAGTAGTCTTCTTCAAGAAGCAGCAACTCCCGGTGGTCTCGATCCAAAGTCCACAATGAGAAGGCTCTAGAGGCCACACGACGGTAGCTTGGTGAGGCGGCACTTCGGCCCAGCAAATTCCAACAAGGGAAGGCTCCGGCATCTGGTAGTCCAAATTAGGCTCCTTATTACTCTTACCATGTATTTCTTCCTACGCGGGTATTTAAACGGGTCCATTAATCGGGTAGTCCGATAAAGTCTCGGTTTTTCAGAAAGTTTTTGCAAACTAATTACTGTGATAAATATTTCTTATCGAATATTGTGGCAAGCATCCGTGTCAACATCAAGTCAAGGAAATTTAGTGACAAACGACGTGTCAAAATTTTACACATAATTTTTATGTCAAAGTCTGTGTCAAACTTAATCAATAATTAAGAAAACAACTTTCCAAGGAGTTCTCGTGAAAAAGCCATGTCAAACATTTTTCGAAATCTAAAATATTTTAAAAAATAAATTTTTGATTATTTTTTTCAAAAGGATTTTCCCAGACTATAGTTTTCATATGCAAAAATTCTATTAATATGGTCAAAGATAAATAAAATTTTTTGAGTATGAGTTTTTGGTCAGTATGTCCATATTGCCCTTGACATCCATCACATGATAAGTTCTGACACTGAAGCAAATTAGATTTAGTATGGTAGGGTGTAATGTGGTGGGTATAGACAAGTTGGCAGTTTTTGTGACACATTTCTTTTGAGTCCAACAACAATTTATCTTCATCGATTCTCACGGTGCATCCGAGGACTTCCTTCACCTCTTATTTCACCACCGAAGTTTAAAAATAGTTTATAACTCTTTTCCTTTCCCCCTCCTTCATCCCAATCTCAACGTCTCTCACTCCTCAGTTAAGAAGGAAGGGGGAAGGTCAATTAAGTGGTTCGTTAGTGCCCATTAATACCTAAATTTACAAAGAGAGGACATTAGATTAGAATACCGAAGAAACTCAGCAGCGGGGGCAGATTAAGAGAGAGACAAAAAAAGGTAGAATCTTGAAAAAGAAGGGGAAGCTACAAGTCCAAGGGAGGAAGAGGCGGCGGTGTTGACAGTCCATCCTATCTAAATGTAGTTTTAGTTACTTGCAAGTTGTAATCCTCAATTATTTATATTTTTTTATTTATATGCTACAATGGGAGGTTGAGACATGGGAGCACGTCAATGTAACATCTCTAATTTGTGGAAAAGCTTTCAACAACATTCCATACAAAGGTTTGCTTGTGTTAAATGAGGTTTCAAAAAGGCAGAGGAGGATCAAAGATAATTATACGTTTCCCATTATTGAAATTTTTTTACCTGCACACCCTTCGAGGGCATACAAATGCTATCATCACAGACAATAACAACCTACTTATTGAACTATCTGCACAATTTGTAATAATCATATTTTGGAGTTCTCTTTTTTCAAAATTGACACTTATGCGAATACTATTCACATCATTTTGAGTATTAAATTGAAATGTTTTTTTGAATACCTTGTACATCATTTTGTAATTTTAAAATATTTTTTTGCAGGATAAATACATGGTATAATTTAGATAAATTCGCAAGATATGTATCTCGACTACAGGTATATTGGCATACAAAATGTCCGCTATTAGTGATATTGACAGTTTTTTTATCCCCTAATAACTAATACAATCAATATTATACACTTAAAGCATCTATATTACCCGGATTGGATTTTGTCAATTCCTTCCCATTGGTTGGCACCAACTTATATGACCTCTCAAAGTTGCCCAAATTTAATTCTTTTGCAGTATCATTTTTGTCATCCAAGTTTTTGTATAGGTCACCGTCACTCCATGAAACTTACATATGTAGTCCCAAATGGTCTAGACACTATACTTAACCGGATTTTCATAAAGTCAGGGACACTTCTTGCTATACATAAGCATGTAACATGCCCTCTTGTCTCTTGCCCTCTTCAAACCACCATACATATGTTTCTTGTTAAAGCGACTAATACGAACCTCATCACCATTGAATGAGCATACTTCACACTATACACTTCCTCCATCTTGCCTCTTCAACCTTATCAATTGCATACTCCATTAAAGTCGACTTTAAATCCCTCATGGTTGAGAACAATGCTCCAATATATAATTTATCCGAATGTCAATCTATAACACACCAATTCGGCTCACCTACGAACCGAACCGGGAATAGTACGGGCAACTGAACTTTTCATTTATCTACTTAATTCAGTCAAGTAAACCCGAATCTACCCTCAAAGTCTCAAGATATTAATGCAAACATTCAATATATGGATGAGATGCTTAGGTTCTAACTTTGTTCTAGATGCATGATATGAAATGCAATTCCATATTCAAAACAACCCAAAATCATTAAAAGTTCAAAAATAAGATGTTTAAAACAAAAAGGATAGAGACTCCCCTAAAAGTGCAATAGGAACAGCTTTGTCAACAACGGATATTTTATATATATATATATATATATATAACTATAAAAATATAAAATAATATCCAAAACATTATACTTTCACAAAGCATTCACATTATAATCATTTTCATTTCCTAAGTCGGGTCTTGATCCCATTATCTCATCTTATTCCATATTATACATAATAATCATCATTCATAGATCATATCATGATTTTCACGCAATAATTCCTGTAATCAGACATTATATCATTCATCCAAAATAAATGCATAACAATTCATCACTTCACAATGTCATTCATTTCATACGGCAGGTACATATCTGCAAGTTGCATTGCTACTCCTCCTCGGTCCCAATAGCGATTAGTCATTCAGAATCTCATCTACATATATAATATGAAAAAGTCAGTAACAAGTGTTACTCGTCTAAAAATAACAAATAGTCAAACTAACACAAGAGAGCTGACTCTCATGTTAAATGATATCCATCATATACTTCTTCATTAAAATCACTCATAAAGACACTAATCAGGAACCGTCAAACTCGGCTTGACAGCGTCCCATTCTGACTCGTCAAATTCCTCAGTATTTTCAAACTATCTCATGCTCAAGAAAATCAATTATCCTAAAGCTCTCTACATCCTCCTTATAACTCCTAGCCCTGAGCACAAAGGCCAAGTACTCTCAGGTAGGTGCCTTCAGTACCATTTGAATCTACAAGTCTAGACATGCACTATATTACAATACTGATAATCCTTTGCACTTCTCCGGGTTTGAAGAACTTAAAATGTGGAGCTTTCAGGATCCCTCGAAAACATTCACCAATCCAGAGCCAGCTTTAACTGGAACGTGCAACTTCTCGTGGTGTGTGTGAGTCGACTCTCCTTCATCTCACATCTTACTAGTAAATCGAAAAAACTATACATGTATAGGTCTGGGTAGGGATAATAATATAGTAAGTCCGAAGGCATCATGATCTGGATCTGAGTTTTTAAAACAAACTCGAAGGATCTCATCCTCGAGAGTTATTAATCCAGAAATTTGTACATCTAAATGATCCGTGTGGAGTGGGATACGATAAATGCACCACTCGACACTTCCACTTACTTTTTAAATCAAATCATGATAGAGAGAGAAGGTCAAACTAGAAGTGAGCCCTATATGAACCTGATAGAAGCTCCAATCGTGTCCACGCACCTAGGCGGTGAGCTCCTACTCCGTACCTACACATATCTAAAAGCTAGCTCCCTCTATCTGAATGATGCATTTACACATCCTAACTAACATACTCATATCAAGCATTCTCATCATGAATTCCTAATTTACATTGAATTTAATTAACAATTCATACTTAACTTATTTAATCAGTTCATTAGCATTTATTTTATATCATTCAAATAACGCAAATTCATTTTTATTCACAATAAAAATATTTTACTATCAATCAATCAAATCCTAGCATTATGTGCAAATAATTATCAATTTTATATAATTAGGTCGGAGTTAATTATACCTCTCATTTTCGGCGATCGGTGATGACTAGGATTTGTTGCACGGTTTGGGACTCGAATTTGGCACATGGCGGCATCTGAAGTTCGATCAGATTTGGCTAGATGAATTTAGCATGACCACGATGATGGCGAGGTTGGTGGGGCTGTGGGTCGGCACTGACTCGGTGAGCTTAACATGACCACGATGATGGCGAGGGCAACGGCGATGGTCGCTAGCAACGATGGCTATGTTTGTCGGGGTCGGTGACACCCAATCAAGGTCACCGATCGGCCTTAGGCCGGCCTCAATGGCAGCACTTGGTGGGAGGAAAAGGTTGCCTGAGGTCGAAGGGGCGACGACGGCGGAGTGGCGTGGCAAGCGGCAGAATCAGCGTCGGGGCCCAGTGCGTGGGCGTGTCATCAGCACACTATGGAGGCCAGGCTGCTGCCGAGATGGTGGGGAACGGCTCAACGGAGCTCGACAACATCGATTGGGAGCAGTGTGGTGGCCGGAGGTGGCGTTGGCAATGGCGTTGGGGTGGCGATCGGGTTGAGGGCGAGGAAAATATCGGGGTGGGGTTGGGTGGCAATTTCATAATTTAAAGTTGACTCGTCTCCAACTAGAGTTAAAAACAACAACTAACTCTTAATAAATTCCAAAAAAAACTATTAAAATATGGGAAAATACAATAAAATATAATACACTCCATAATATCAAAATGACGTATTTTATAACTAATAACTCACCAAAACTACTATATAACACATCCTAATGTGCTATTTAGCCTAAAATTAATTTTACGATCAAATACATACAAAAAATAACTCATAATGTCGTATACTCTGATAATTCATTTCTCATCATTTTTCTAACGCTATCATCATATACTCGGTACACTTGACCCTCATCACTTATAACATACAGCCGGCCTCGGCTCAGCACCCCTGTCATAAAACTGACTCGACTCAAATCGATGGTTGAACCGACTGGTTCGATAATAAACTTTGACTCGAGTCACGGGTTTTACCTATTTCTTCATCTTGTACCATAAAGTCATCTTCATTATCTTCAAAATCAATGTCATTTGAGGCTTGTTTTGTCAATGATGCAACCCTTTCTATATTGGCAACCACGTACTGTGCATTAATAGGGTCATCAAACATTTCACCTTATGAATCGCTTGATATGACTCAATGACATGATGACGGTGAACTTGGTTCATCGATATTGTCTCATTCTGTCAAAGGGAAGCGAGTCCTCGCTACGACAGTCATCCACTACTTGCTTCCCATTCTCCTTGTCAGACAATTTCCATTGTAATCACGAAAATATTATACACACTCACATATAAATCATATGGCCATGAAATTTGTTAAGAGGTCACCTATCAATTTGTTTACCTCGTGTTTTAGCTTCTTATGGCTAAACTAGCATCTACCAGAACATGAATGGTTGTCAACTCACCCCCAATCTTTCCTCCTTCATATTGTACTCAAGAGTGTTCCGGCCTCAATCATTATCTCCTTGCCTACAAAACAAGTGTAGTGAACTTGAACTCAATTACACTAAATATGTTGATACAAGATAAATGGAGGCGCCTCAAACCCACTTCCCTACCTTTTGTTTCGTACAATATCAGCATTTGCCACAATAGTTGCGTCCTCAGTTAGTTAAGACCTAACCTCTCCATAGCCGCTACTTCTTTTAGAGGGTTCGGCCTCTCCATATTTACTTCTCCGCTTCAGCATCTACTTCTCTTTCTCCTCCACATAAACCGTGATGATGTGTGTCACGCTAGTTACATAATCGTCAAATGTGACCTCCACATCATCTTTACTCTCGATGGTATGTAAGAATTTCTCTATTAGAGACGGGGAGAGCCGCATCTTCAGCTTCACATCACAGACTTCCCATGGAGAGGCAGCTTCTTTAATATCATATTCAACAACGTCGAATATGATGTCCCCCTTTGCACAACTTGTAACAATTTCGTTTCACCCTAAGTACTATTCCAACTCTTCATCGTACTTGTTCTTGTAGTGTATGCACAACTTGATACATGTTTATCCATCCTAAAGAAAGTATAGTTCAAAATTCATTACATTATTAATCATTTTATTTGTTGCCTTATGCTACAACGTCATATATGCATACCACAAGTAAATGTATCATCTTTTAAAGATCACTTCCTTTGAGAGATATATTACCTACAAGCATACTTGTATGCCCATAAAGGTCAAAATGACATACAAATAAATCTATATATTTCCAACACCCTATCATCATTTCTTTGCAGCATACCCATCACTTCAACTCCTTTTCATTATTTATTTGTAACTCTCATGCCATGCAAATCCATGTGCTTACTCATTATCTCTACGCATACACACCTCCTAGACAATTATACCCAATCTCATCTTCCTTTAACTACTTACTCCCATGACCATCAAACAACATCTATCACCCACGAGACTCATCTCAACATGCTACCATCAGTTGTACACAACATGATTACCGTAAACAGTACAAAACAATAGCATGCATGCATGAGTGTTAAAAACAGTATGCTTCTTTCACAAGGCTTACCAACATGCATAACTCACAAGACCGACAATATATGACCACTACTACATCTCATCTAACATAAGTGTCACACACATCATAGAACACATCAACATCCATCAAAACAGTTTATTACCCACTTATAAATCGTACAAAACATATATGTTCCACTAACTTCTACTATTGACACCGATAAACTACTTTCCAGAGCTTCATCCAAGTTTTTCAACCACAAATAAGGAAGTTCAAAAGAACCACATATGAGGAATAAAAAGATAACCAATAAGAATGGAGGAATGAAGATTGAGGAAGAAAGGCGGAGAAAAAAAGAAGTACAAATGACTTGGGTGACACAATACAAGGAGTGGAAAAGATTGCCATAAGTTTCTCTTAGCACCAAAGATGATGTGGGCATCACCCATTCAATCCCGGTATGCTGCATGGAGGGGGAGCTGAGGCAGTGACCTCGGCCATGTTGTCCCTCTCCCCATGTCCCGCACCGAAGCCTCACAAACATTGCCGCCCTGTTACGGCCTCCCCCCACTTCAATACCACATACCTCAGTCCCGTCCCTAGCCCGTCCACAACTGCACTGCCGCCCCACATTAGTTGCACTATCATCCCTCCCCCTTCGGCGCATCACCGCTACCCAACTGCCTTCCCTGGCAAACGGTGGAGTGTCATCCTATATATATATATATATATATATATATATATAAAAGATAACATGAGTCGTGGCTCAAGTTATATTTTGAGTGGGTCATCCGATTATAAAAACGATCAAGATCAAATCTACCCAAAAAAAATATTATCACTTGACCGCTGATCTAACAATCAAGGGTCGGATCCGGCCAAATGCAATCGGATTTGGCTTGCCCCTTATGAATCTGGCTAGGGGGCATCCAGATTTGGATAGGGGGTGGCCAGACCTGGTTGCACTTGGCTGAATCAGGACCCCATCAACCAAATCAGCCGTTGGATGATAATTTTTTTCCTTGTGGCAGATTTGGGCTGTGCTTAGTACCTAATTATGAATTAGTAATTTAATTAATTTAGAATTTTTTCCTTTTTATAATAAAAAATATTTTTCCTTTTTAATATTTGTTTATGAAAGAGATAAATAAAATAAAAATTAACGCATAAAAAATAGGAACAAAAAAACAATTTTTAATTCGGTTGAAGGAGGGTGTCCTAATAATCTGAGTAGAACCAGAACAGGCCATGACAAAGATGAGCCGGCAAACTGGACCAACCGAAGAGTTGATACATCCACTAGAAGTAGAAACAGGTGATTAGATGTGGACGGCTTCTCGCTACATTTTAGTAAGAAGTTTGGGTAGCTTCAAAGCTCGTGAGAGTTGGGGTTGTCTTCAAATGGTTTTACAGGCCACAAATGAGTCCTCGTGTCCTTCCCCACTTCATCACGTCCCCTTCTCCAACTGCCAACAGCGACCATAATTAAATCTTTCTACCTTCACATATATCCATTGTCGATAATCTTGTCCCACATAATCACCAAACATTGAACAACTTAGATAACTAAAATCTGTGGGTTTAATCAAATACCCAATTACGAGTTTGGTATGAATATAGTGAGTAAGGAGTACTGAGTTGTAACAAAATATGTTGTTTTCAGCTTATTGCGGATGGGGCTTTTCAAGTTAATATAGTGCATGGGATTTCATCTTATTTGAACCCTTCTTAACTTCATCATTTGTTACAACAGTTGTTTATGGTTTAGGCTAGTACAAACTCAAAATCTGAAAGAATAATATTGACAAAGAATATACTGTCATCAAAATTAAATACACTAGACGCTCTTTTTGCGGTTTTAGTAACGGTGGTCTAATGCATTAGACCGAATTCCTTTGCACTGATCTGGTGGTCTGGTTTTGACCCACCCAGCCTTGGCCGGGCAAACCGTGTGGACCGGTGGGACCATGCAATTGTACTGGAGGCAAAGGGAGCTGCTCAGAGGAATGTCAGCCATCGGATTGAGATCAATCCCCGTCAAAAAGTTATGCTGTAGATAGAGAACCCGAATCCGGCCGTCTAGTAGCCGGTCCACGAAACCATTGGGGACCGGTCCCATGAACCGATTGTTATTTAGGTAAAGATTTTGAACCATGGATAGGAGCGGTGAGATGCGGCCATAGAGCCGATTGTAGCTCAGATCTACGGTCTGTATCTCGACCTGACCTGTAGGCCGGACCAGCCCAGTGAACCGGTTCCGGTGGAGGATTAACGAAGAAAGAAAGGGAAATGAAAAGATATCTGCCGGGAGAGGGCCGATGAACCGGTTCATACTTAGGTCAAGATAATTAAGCCGACTCAGCCGGGTAATGACCCGGTCCACTGGTCCGGTTAGCCGGTTTGAAGTGAAAGAGAGGTATTGGAGGGATGGCGGGAGCGAGTAGAAGGTGAGGTCGCCGGAGAGACGGTTGTGGCCGAGTTCGAGGCGGCGAAGGTTCGTGGCAAAGAATGGTGGGACAGCGCCCGACAACCGGTTGTGAGCGAGGATGACATTGGTGAGCGAAGGGATCTCCCCAAGCGACCAGGGTATTGGACCGGATAGGAGGTTGTAGCTAAGGTCAACTGTTTTGAGCAAGCGCAGGTTGGAGAAGGAGGCCGGTATCTCGCCATGGAGGAAGTTGCCGGGGACGGCGAGGATAGTGAGGTTACCGCAGAGGGCAATCGATTCGGGGATGCGGCCGAAGATTCGACCAGGGACGATGGAGAGGACGGCGAGGGAGGAGAGGTTGGCGAGGGACGGGTCGAGCCGGCCGGTGAGACCTGGGGAGCCGGCCCGTTGGTCGCCAAGGTTGAGCTCGACCACCTTGTCGGACTTGCAGAAGACGCCGGGAAAGTTGCATGGGTCAGAGGTGAAGTCCCATGCAGAGAAGAAGGAGCTGCCGGGCACGTCCCGGAGTGACTTCTTGAGCGACTGCAACACCAAGAAATCGAGAGGGTCCAGAAATGCATACACAGGTGAAGCTCTGAGCAATATGGTAGTGAAAATGAATAGTAGCAGCAGGATTTTGGACATTGATGATCCTGTCTTGGCCATGGTATCTAGCTAGCTAGCTATTGATGATGTTGAATACGATAAGATGATTGATGAATAGGATGATTTAAGTATATTAAGAAGAAGGGGGGTTGGGGAGTAGCTTGTGGAGCTTTTTGGAGGTTGGGAAGAAGGGAGAAACAGATCAAAAGCTAGCACTGTTCTCGTGGGGATTGTGATGATTTTAAATGGCGATAAAAAAGGAAGGGTGTTGCTATTGGTTGTATCTGCTAAACTCCTACTTTTTCTTCAATGTAAAGAAAGTCCAAGAAAATTGGAGGGGGGTTTATGTGCATGAATGGGGATGGGGGGGAGAAGGATACGGGGGAAAGGAATTAGATTGAATGCTATATTGCTTGCACACCAATTAAAGACGTTCTCATTGTGGTCCTAGTACAAATGGGCAGACTTTGGTTTTATGACATTCGGAAAAGAAACTGTTTAGGCTTCATCGTAACATCTTAAATTTGGAAATTGCTATTTCTATGTTTTCGTCAACATAAATGGTATTTTTTATGAGCCTACATTGGATCACCAAAGGGCAATTTTATACATGGGTGCATTCTGATCAGTGTCTTGTGGTGATCAAGTAAGAAAACCAATCACATCAAAGTCTTAAATTTAATATTAAAGAAGCTTCAAACTTTGGTACATTGTTCTCGAAAGTTTTACTCTTACCCTGCTAAATGGCAAACTTATCAATAACTGTTATCAATCAAAGCTTGAATGCATTGCTAGTCATTTGCATAATGAGTTATTCGGACAAAACCTTGTTTTTCGGTTTTTATTTATGAAGGATGTGTGGAAGCTGTGAAAGAAAGGTATTGTGTTCGTTGGTTTTTCGTGGGGGTTGGCTCAACTTCTCCAAAGACGGTTTGTATGGGATTCATATGCCGTATTGATTGGGCAAAATAGATTAGATCCGTTTAAAGGCCAAGTCAAGAATTACTTGCCCTCTTCAAGGACGGGAGAGGTCACCTTGAACTTAGCTGACTCATAATTGGGAGAATCTGCCGAGTGGGATTGGAATGACCAAAATACTCTTGTCTTTATATTAAATAAATTACTTATATATATGGGTAAAATAAGAATTACAAATTACCAATGACCAAAATACCCCTAAATAACTAAAATACCCTTGTCCTTATATTAAATAAATTATTTATGCATAGGTAAAATAGAAATTAAAATTTGACAATGACCAAAATACCTTTATATTACGAAAATACCCTTAATTGTATATTAAATAAATTATTTGTGTATAGGTAAAATGGGAATTAAAAATTGATAAGAGGCGGGGCGGAGCCGTCGGGGGAGGGGGGTAGGGAGGCGGCGGGCCGCCGAGGGGGTGGGGGGCGAGGGGCTGCCGTGGGGGCGGGGGGCCGCCAGGGTGGGGGCAGGGGCGCGCATCCGTTGGGGCTGG
>JAVDBV010055934.1:0-11175 GCA_032619315.1 Piper longum
TGAATCGAATAACATAGAAAAGCCAAATGTGTGCTTCATAGCATGTAATGTCGAGTTGAAACATGTACGGAGGACCACCACCACCTCGAAATTTCTACACTTTTTTTATGCTTTTAAGGACATGCAATTTACCCTTGTTGTCCACACAGATAGCCTCTTTATCAGTGGACTTGTCATCTTCAAGGTGTGGTTCCTTTGATTCCCATTAAAAGTATAATCTTTTGACTGATTCTTGAATGAAAAAATCATCCTTCTAGTTTAATGCTGCGAATAAGAACTTGTATACGCATACACTAGTGTTCAACATTGAAAAAATATTGACTACCGGGAGCGACGCGCGGATGGGGACGCCGAGCCGTTGATGATCGAGACAATGACGGTGAAGACGCTCGGCGTCCCTAACAGCATCGCTTTGGGCGTCGCAACCCGTCCTTCAACATAGCTTATGTTCCTAAGGAATGGATCAAATATTTCCTCCTAGATGCAGTAAGCATATGACCTACAGCGTCCGCATAGTCCTCTCTCTCTCTTTTGCATGATCGTCTTTTAGAGGGTAAGTAAATTGTAGTGCGACCCAACGCATGGCCATAAACTATAAAGATTCTTTAGACGCACCCTCACCAGCATAGACCTAGAGAGAGAATTGTCGAAGATGGCCAACGTTTAGTCAATGGAACAATTAGAACAGACATTCGACGCTGCTTGTTGCTCGCTTATTGGATCATAGAGCTGGGGCTGAGCTTTGAAGAACGCTCTTACTGATTATCCAAACATAAAGACCAAATGGGCTGGTGCACCATGAAAAGACAGCACGTTGAATGAAATCAACACCATTCTAAACAAATCCATGCAAAAGAAGCTAATTTCACTTATGCGCCCCTGGTTTTGGCTTTTCGTGGGTTGCGGAAGGGAAAACTTTAAAGCTAAGTATTGGAAGGGGTGGAGACAGGCGGCCACTTACTAGCTTCCTTTTGTTGTTTGATCGCTAATGTATACCCAATGGAATTAGAAAAGCGTGTAAAAAGTGTGTGTGTGTGCGCGCGCGCGTATATATGTGTGTGTGGGTGTGTTTTATAATTAATTAATAAGAAAACTTGTTTCATCGCCTTATATGCCGTTTTATAACTTGTAGCGAAGTTACTTTTGTAGTAGTACTGATGAAGAGATTGTATATATAATATAAAACATAGAGGCTTGATTGGAATATACATACATATACTTAGTAGAGAATTTCAGAGGAATATTGATATTAATACCAGTAGACTTGATGCCTTTGATTTAGCTGCTTGAATATTTAAAAAAGTGCAGGAGTTTAGAGCCATTTTAAGTTCACGGGCTTGGCTTATTCTGACGGAATGACGACGTTTATTTACCAGTAGACAAATTACAACTTGCACGGACCATGACAGCGTCATAGTCTGCAGCATTTTCCAAGTAAAAACAGCGTTCAAGTAGTTCAATTTACATTAAAAAAAATCTAGGTTACTGATTCATTTCATTTTTCACTTGGGACAGCTTTTATGCTTTTTACCAAAACAACTTTATGATTTCTCTTAAAACTTTTATTAATTAGAGCATTGTATTTAAACTGTCAAATACATATGTTAACTTCCAGATCGCTCATGCATGGTCTAGCAGACGTCAAGCACCCAAGAGCTTAAACTGTACAACTTAAAACTTTGTGGAACAAGAAGACAACGGCAAAAAAACGGCATCATCTCCTTGTGTAAAAACTAAAAAGAGCTGCAAAACCAGGTATCAAACGAACGTATCCTTAGTGACAACAAGCCTTTGCTTTTCCCAATCTATAAAATTTTCCTTTCACACATTTCGATTAGCTTTGTTAAGTATATATACTAGCTAATTTACAAGACCGACATTCTTATTTAAACAAGAAATCAGAAGATTTGCAGTGGGAATCTGAATTCTGATCCGTGAGAGTTGTATGTGCTGGGGGGGAAAAAAACGCATCGAAACTGCTGCATGCTTTGTCTTGGTGAAGAGTAGTGAGAATATTCTCAGGCGCCAAGGTTCATATACTAAGCTCCAAAAACCATGGTTAGAATAAACTCCAAAAGCAAAGCAAGGCATCTAATTGTGATTAGAGTATGATTAAAGGCAATAGGAAAAAGTCAGCCCACTATCAGACGACATCCCAATCTTCCAAAAATTCACTGTCTACTTCACTCTCTTTAACATTCCCCCTTCACCAATCTTCTTCTTACTAATCAGCTTGTTCAACATATGCAACTCTTTGGATTTCTTTGCTAATTAATTAGATTAAACTTGCCCAGATCCTAACGTTGATGATCATTTATAAGTATTACCACTTAATTGCTTAAACGCATGGTGAAAATTACAAGGCTAATATAAAAATAACAGCAATATTATGTAGACCTTCAACGTAGCTGTTATTTTTTATGTCCCATTGAGACTCACTGGTCAAAATATATAGTCTGATTACATATTTTGGATAGAGTGACACATCATATTGCTATTATATTGTGCATTATTGCACACATAGGGCCGTCGTCAAATAATTACCACATTTTTACGTGTAAACCAGCTTTCTTTTTCACGGAGCAAAATTGAAAGGTAATGTACAGACAAATTTCATTAGTTAATTAATTAATAAGCCAATTTTGCGACCTTCTTTGTAGTTGGCCCCCAAGAATTCCAAATAGCATCACTCAATATATATCGAAAAATCAGAAAAATTGTATGTCAATAGTGTCACTGTCCGAGTAGCATTCTCCGACTGTTATTCCCTTTTGTTTTGTTTCTTAATTTGAGCTTCTCGGCCAAACGCCTTTATATTTTACAAGCACCGAGGCCTTGCATGGAGACAGACAGCTTGTTGGGTTTATCCCACATCATTTTGGGGGTGACTGGTGACTTGTATATTAGCTGATGGAAAAGCCTTAATGCTTAAGCTAGCTTTTAGATTAAGAGAGGCCCATGACGCTTCTTATGAGTCCCATCGTTGGGGGCCCGAAGTATTTTCCACGCCAATTGGCGCCGTCTGTGGGAATCTGGGTCCTGGTGTTGCCCATGTTTGCCTTATAGCATGTTGCCACTTCAAATTGGAGTCTCATGCAACCTCCAGGCATATGTGAGGTGGAGATGATTTGGGTAGCTTAATCCTCACGTTTAGTTTGGATTTGCCCAAATTGGTAACATGTGAGCTCCTGCATGTGTGAGGTGGAGATGATTCGAGTGATCTGATGTGTGAGGGGGTGATTGTTGGGTTTATCCCACATCAGTTCTGGGGGTGACTGGTGACTTGTATATTAGCTGATGGGAAAACCTTAATGCTTAAGCTAGCTTTTAGATGAAGAGAGGCCCGTGACATTTCTTATGAGTCCCATCGTTGAAGGCCCGAAGTATTTTCCATGACACAGCTAACGTACAAATAGAAACCATTCCTTCCATGCTCTATGCGTAGTTTTAAAAGTTGGAGCTTGGGCTCAACTTCATTGCTGTTAGAGTTCACTTGCTTCTATGATTACTTATCCATGCGGAATGGTCTTTGCTTCTGTAATTGTTGTTGGAGTTAAAATTACTATGAAGTTTTGAAAATATGGATTTACAAGCTAGGAGTTCATCACAACAATTTACAACCGTTCAACATCAATTCAACGGGGAGATTTTGCATTCAAATGAGGTGATAAAATAATGGGAATGTGAAAGAGAGATGCTTTACATAAAGTGGCTTCCATCTTTTACAAAGGTTCCGCTTTTGAGGGGGAAAAATAACAAAAATGAATCACAAATGCGCCTGCGCTTTAGTATTCGAGGGGACGGGATATACATGAACATCCATGTAGAGCTCCCCTATCAAATTAAAGCTTCTGGATTCTGCTGTAAATCAACTCTTGCCACTGTTCTTTTTTTGGGAGATTATAAAGAATTTCTGAATCTATATTTAGTTCTACTATTTTCACTGCTTTAAAGTTATAACCATAATACTCAGATTTGCTGAGCGTATAGAAATTACATATCACTACTTATGAACTAATTAGGATTGTATATATCTCCACAGCATGCATGCATAATTTGATCTAGCATATTTTATGAATCAGTCTGGATGGTTTTCAGGTCAATTATTAAGAGTTAATTAGTAATTTTAATATTAATTCTTATCTGTAAAAGTATTTAAACGTAGTGGAAGAGTTGGCAGAGGCCATTAATTAGACAACTTATAAGATAAATGTGCATAGCCAACTCCACATTAATGTTAGCTGCTTAATTTAATCAACAATTGCATAGAGACGATGAGCAATCTGATGGATGAATGATGATAAGTTTGTTATGCCGGAAATTACAACATGTACTTATTTAATTATTCACATGAAGAGTTAAACCATATTGTACTTAATCAATACTCTTGAAGCTATAACCAATATTGGAAGTTTTAAAATAACAATGTACACATACATATACATACATAATTTGGAGTGGACGATTTGTGTGTATCATTTATCAAACAAATAATTAAGCTGCTCTCTCTCTCTCACACACACACACACACACAAGGTGCATAGTTCCAAAGTGTGCATCCCCACATGATAGTTCATACATTAATCAAAATAAAAAGTAGATTTAAAACCAAAAAGCAGCAAATTATGGGATAATCATTTCATTTGGGAAAGTCATAGAACTAGCTTTTCTCCAACCTCATCATATGTGTCATCATGCACCTTTGTCCACTATTAATTTCTTCTACACGTTGGCATCACCCTAAAGCCTCCAGCTTTAACTTTCCACCGCCTCCCCCCCCCCCTTCATCCCCCCAAGAACACAATATCTTATTCTCATCAAAGGTAGCTCATGAGTCCCAGACAAGGTATGGGAGAGATAGAGAGAGAGAGAGAGAACAAACTATACAAAAGGGCATTTGAATCATATAAGGCAATCACCCTCTGGCTAAGTACTCTGCTTATATTAACACCAAAGCTAGCCAAAAATACATAATTTCCCTTACCTACCATTTCTTCTTCCTACCTGTTTCACTTTCCTCATCTCACATCTTGTGCGTGCGGCTTCAAGACTTCTAGCTAGCTCTTGTTTGCCTTGATCATCTCTCTAAAAAAAACTTTGCTTGCCCAGCCGCTAGAAACAAAATAATATCATCATGTTGGTGCAGACATCAACTATCACAGAAACTTCCCTTCCTCAAATCCAAAAAACAAGTGGTGTTGATGATTCTATGAATCCCCCTCCGGCCAAGAAGAAGAGAAATCTCCCAGGCACCCCAGGTGATTCAATCTTACACATCTCTTCTCGAAAAATTATACATCAATTAGAGGGGTTTATTTTCATGTAAGACTATTATATATGCCTTGTATACATAAATATATATACATATACATATATTGCAGATCCTGATGCAGAAGTGATTGCTCTATCACCAAAGACTCTCTTGGCCACCAACCGGTTCCTATGTGAGATATGTGGGAAGGGGTTCCAAAGGGACCAGAACCTCCAACTGCATAGGAGGGGCCATAACTTGCCATGGAAGCTTAGGCAGAGGAGCAGCAAAGAGCCAACCAAGCGTGTGTATGTCTGCCCAGAGAAAAGCTGCGTTCACCACCATCCTTCTAGGGCTCTCGGAGACCTCACCGGCATCAAAAAGCACTTCTGTAGAAAGCATGGGGAGAAGAAGTGGAAGTGTGATAAATGCTTAAAGAGGTATGCCGTGCAGTCTGATTGGAAAGCTCATTCTAAAGTCTGTGGCACTAGAGAGTATAGATGTAATTGCGGGACCCGTTTCTCAAGGTAATTTATGTTCTATCTATACTATGTCTCTTCCCTCTTCTGATTAGATGATCATATTGGTGATGATCTACATCAAACTTACATATATATTTGCATAATTAAACAGTTTTATCATTCACAAACTAATCGAGTGTTTCATTTAATGGAGAAACCATTTTCTTTCCCAAATAGAATGAAACTTATTTCAAAGTATTGGCAAATTAAACTATTCAATCTCATTACTTCTATACTCTAAATGCATAAAGATGATGTTATTATTAACGTTTATGATGTATATATATACACAATGAACACTGATTCGGGTTTGGTTTAACGAGTGGTATTTTCAATGAATTTCTGCAAACAGGAGAGATAGCTTTGTGACTCATAGAGCCTTCTGTGACGCATTGGCGGAAGAAACGGCAAGAGTTACTGCAGCCTCAAATCTGGACGGAGGAGCAGCCATGGCAAGCGCCGGCTATCATTTCCTTGGAAGCTCTCTGAGGACAAACTTGGGTCACCCTTTCTCTTCCATGTACAAGTTGCAACACGAGAATTGTACAGGAGGGGCGAGCCAGACCATTAGGCATGGGTTGTCACTTTGGATGGGTCACGGTCCCCACGGCAGCACCAACTGTGGCACAGTGAACAATACTAACCTGCATCACATGGCGGCCACTAGCAGTAATACTACTGCAGGTAATATGTTCAATGTCGACCCTTTTGCTTCATGTACCAACACACAACCCATAGATTTTCAGGTGAACTATTGGATGTATGGGAACAATAATAATACTTCCTCTTCAAACTCGGGTCTTGAACTGTTAAGCTCCTCCATGCCCACCACAAACATGAAGGATAATATTGAAGCTGGCCATGGGAATAACCTGCAAGTCAGTGCACCTTCCTCTTACAGCACCCATCGCTCCTATCGCCAGACAATTCCCACAGACATGTCTGCCACGGCTTTGCTGCAGAAAGCCGCTCAGATTGGTGCAACTTCGAGCGACCCACATCATCTTATTAGCTATGGACTGAGGTGCGACGACAGTAGTATGAACAAGTACCACAGCATGTCCATAAGCAACACGGAAATGGTCTATACGTGCACTGAGGTTGGAAGTGATCAAGTGCTGGAGAAATCCCACGCAACACATAACTGCTCAAGCTCTTCAAACCAGTCTCATATGTACCTAAAGAGTGAGATAGGCAAGGAACAGACCCGGGACTTTTTGGGTGTTGGGATTCACTCACATTGCCCCTCATCAATACATGGGGGATGGATATGAGATTGATCATAGATCTATGCAGGTAACTATATTGTACATCCACGGTTAATGTGGATGGAAGAATAACTGGATCAATGAAGTTGTACGAACGTATGGAAAGTTTATTTTATCTAGGTGAGCATTGCATATGGGGAAAAATACTATTACAAGTTCAAAAAGATGGGAAAGAAAACTCAAAATAAAGGCTGTAGTTGGGGGGAAGATCCATGCATATTCTGATGCATTACCTTTAAAGCTACTAGCTGCTATAATATAAAGGAGAAACTGGGTGGGGAGGGGCAAAGGGAATCCTGATCCTGATCTATGCTATGTAATATTATTGCACTATATAATGTCGATCATCTTTGATTATGCATCAATGGTCTCATCTTTTCATCAGTTACAGAAGAGTTGTCGAATATATTATGATTCGAAAGAAAGCTTGATATGAAATTGTAGGCTAGCTAGCTTTTGACAAACCAGAATGGCTGCTGCCTGCTGGTCACTCTAGCTAGCAGCTCTTCGCCCCATTCGCACAGACAGGAATGAAGGTTAGGTGTATATGTTGCCGAGATAAAGGCGTAATTAGATAGCATGCATGCATGTGTGATGCCTAGTATTTTCATTCACGTTCATAATAATTGTTGAGGAATACTGTCTACAAGAAGAATCAAATGCTTTTAGTACAAGAATATTGTTGAGCATACATAGCCCTCCAAGAAAAAATATATTGACCTTTTTTCTGCATAGCACTCAATTCTTGTAGCACTCATGTTAGCTATTAGTTTTTGCATATTGAAAGTTTAAGATGTTAAAAAGAGTAGCTAATTGTTTAGTATTTACCTTAATTAACGCCTTGAAAATATTGGTCAGTACTGTGATGAAGAAGATTTTTGTGATGAAGTTAGCAGTAACGTACATGAGCTTGAAGCTTCAGCGACAAAATCTGATCCGTCATTTTCTTGTAACGTTTTAGCTTGTATTAAAAAAATGTACTTACCAATCTATGCTGTGAAATGATACTTTCATCAATATTATATTTTATACTGTACAGCATTTATTTGAACTAAATTAATTAATATGGAATTGATCAATTAATATACATATTTTCATTCAAGTTAATATATAGTTTTTAATTGCTGAGATCAGTTCACAATCTACTTCTAGAATTTTGCTGTCTTGATATATCTGGTGGATGAATAAAAATTCTGCATTCAACGATTTTACAGTTGAACATGGTGAGTACTTTTTTTTAAAAGAAAAATTAAATTAATGAGGTAACTCACGAGGTACTCAGGATCAACCAAACATTGAATGTATTAATTAAGAGGCTTCTCTTCATGAGGGGTTAATTGATCATCTGCAAGTTTAATATCTTGAACTTCGGAGGCATGAAGATCATAAGACAATATTGACATGATATATTATATTGGCAAAAAATTATTAATTGTCACACCGTATAAACTATGCAAGAAATTTAGCACAAAAAAACAAAATTTTCAATTTTTACTTTGTTGTAGTTAATTTATACCGTCACAGATGAACGTATTATCCTGTGCACTCATTTAGTTTAGTTTATGGAATGTGCACTCATTTAGTTTTTCTTAAGGATATAAGAATAATTACTGAATGAGCAACAAGTTGAACAAGTAAGTTTAGAAGACTAGGACCAGTTCTTAAATAACGAAACTTATAATGAGAGCTCAAAGCGTACTAGCTAGTTTCTTAACTAAGATAGAGGGATCTCAAATAGAGAAAGCTACCAAATGATCATCATTACCATATTACTGGGCCGGCTTGCTACAACAATGATTCAATTCAATATAGAATATAACCAAATTGCATGATATACAACAGATGATCTTTCCGCTGAAAGTAATTTAATTTTTTTGTTAATTAAGTTCTTGATCCTTCATATTGGCAAGCAAAGAACTAGATATATTATTTTTCCTTCTCGGCCCATCAGGCCCATTATGGAGGGTAGATCCTTCAACAACTTCTTCCCATCTTAGGAAGCCTCATTGGTTGGGGCAGACACTCACTCTAGAGGTTTGTGAGTCAATTTTACCACTTCCCCCCAACAAGTCACTTTTCTAATTTGTCCTTGAATCCGTGCTAGCCCTACAAGAGCCTATTATTTGACCCCATTTGCCATATGATGTTTTTTTCTCCTCGGGTTGAATTGAAACCAAGTATACCTAAGGAGCCTATATGTGTGTGTATATATATATATATATATATATATATACACACGACACCTTAATTTTATTATAGTTTAAACTTAAAATATACTTAGCTCACTTATCATCGAGACCTGTATTTTATCAATGCTCGTGTATAAACTACGACAGAGCTACGTACGCTTGATTGTACACAGAATCATGATGGTCATTTACAACAAGAAGCTAAACTGCTTCATATTCTCATATAAGTCTATGAAGTTATGAACATATGAATTAGAATTCTTCTCCACATATACTCTTCTTCTTAAACACATGAATCGATCATCCTAAGGTTAAAACTCTTCTAGGCGCGCGCTTTTGATGCAATCACACACATAATTGGACTGTTCTTTTCACCTTCCAAACATGCATCAGGAAATTGAATGGGACGCAAACAAGGTGAATTCGGAGTAAAGCTCTGATTTTTCCCACAAGTAGGAGCCCCCAACCTTCTGATCAGTATGCACAGTATGAGGACTCCCCTCATCGCCATTTCCTGAGGAAGACAAGCCAGCAAAGAGGGCATCATTTCCTCTAAAACCCAGCATTTCTTTGGCCATGTCCAACTCTTTCTTCAAAGCCTTGAGCTCTTCCTCCATAACCCTCTTTTCCTCAAGGGCATTCTCAAGCCTCTGTTGGAGGGCATGGTGGTCTTGCTCCAAGGCCTGAGTCTTCCATCTGGCCTTCTTGTTCTGGTACCACACTGCAACCTGCCTTGGGTGGAGGCCGAGCTCTTTGGCTAGGTAAAGCTTCTCCTCCTGCTCAAGCTTCTTGTCATGGTGGAAGCTGGCCTCTAGCAGCTTCACCTGGGTGTCTGTGAGGCGCTTCTTCTGGCCTTTGGGGTGGATTTTGTGGATGTAGGATTGAGAAAAGGCCATTAATTTTTAAAATAGTGGTGTGTGTGTGTGTGTGTTTATGGGAATTGCTTGTACAAGAGAGATTTGAGCTGGTTTTTATGGGGGAGCTTGCATGGAGTGTGGGGTAGGGAAAGTGAGGTTGGGGTGGGACCTGATGACCAAACAATCACGTGGAATTCACGTGATTTAGGACCCACATATGGCCCCCCCAGTCTAGGGTTTTCTTTCCTTTGCTCCCCCCTTAACAAGAGTCCCTTGTGATTATTTCTTTTTGGTGGGGAGGATAAATTAATTAGCGTGTTTAATCTCAGGAGAACATATATACTTCTAAATTTTCTAGGATCAAGATTATATATATCATTATTTATTTAATTCGCGAACATATAGACTCGAATCTTTCATTGTTTATGATGTAGACTCAAATGGGTTTTAGACTAAACTTTTTGCTAAAAAAAACATTAGATCATGTTAAACAACACTGCAAGAAAAAAAGGACTTCGATTTGTCAAAGTCACTAAAAATTGTTTAGTCAAAAAAACAGATTTTTTCAAAAACAAGTTTTCTTCGCTTATAATATAGATCATTAATCAATATGTTATAACTAGCTATATCGGTGTCAAACATGGATTTATTCGACCAATATAAATAAACAAAACAAACATCACTAAAATTACCCTTAAATAAGAACACCTATCATATCTAGCCTCTTGAAATGTTAGTGTAACACCCCAAATCCGGTTCACCCTCGTGAACCAAACTGACATGTTACAGGCCCCGGTTAGGTCGGCTAACCCGAACCTAACTTGCACGGATCCAATCTTGGCGTCTTAAGATGAAGATATGATTCGTCATGTATGGATGAATGCATAAACCTAAACATGATACTACATGGTTGACATACAACTTATTTTCACAACAATACAATTGCAATCAAAATCAGTAAAAATTCTAAAACAAAACGGACAGGATTTCCCCTAAAAATGTAATTAGGGGCCACCCTGTAAAGATGATGTATATATATAAGCATATAAACAGATCAACATTTTTAGTCACAGAGAATCTAATCTACAG